>JAQQZX010000039.1:921369-952371 GCA_030068355.1 Notoglanidium maculatum | reverse complement strand
GAAACCGGAGCACCCGGAGGAAACCCACACATGCACGAGGAGAACATGCAAACTCCACACAGAAAGGCACCCTGGGTTACCCGGGGATCGAACCCAAGACCTTCTTGCTGTGACAGTGCTAACATACCGCACCACCGTGCCGCCCCAAGAGTGAATGTTTTTATGGTAAAGTTCGGTAAAGTTGTATATCGAGGAACATTTTTAACAAGTCTTTTCCTGAATAAAAACTCAGTTCTCAGTGCTCACATGGTTTGTTTTTGGCTCCTTGCTGGCTGCTTGCTATTTTTCAAATATGACAAGGCTTACTGAATCAACTGGCTGTGAAGGCAGCTTCTGTTAGATTACTGAACAGGAAGGTGAAATATCTGTGCTTCATCAATTCAAGGAGAATGAGAAGCTACTGGACACAAAGCTGGCTGCCACACATGCTACCCCGTCTTTGCCGAGCTTGGAAGCAATTGGCCCTGCTGATTGGTTTGCGGGGAAATGTGTTCGATTTGTATGACCGGAAACACATTCCAGTTTTATTGACAGTTTCAGACTAATATTGTTTTGTTTTTCTCTAAAGCATGCTATATCATTCTGTAATTGTTAGAGAATTGTGGATTTAAACACTACTTGAAGCACGTCATTACATGAACCGCTTAATACTGCAGAATATAGATGAGTGAAAACCCTTCAGAAATGCTTTAGGTAAGATTTGACTTGGTTTATAATTGATGCAAGATCAGCACTTTTCAAAGCAAAGTTACACCAGTGCTACCTTCTGTTTATGATTACTCCAGTGAAACGTAGCAGCAGCTCTTTTTCACTTACTGTTTTCTGCAAATTCTGATGTGGTACATGCAACACTGCCCCCTTGTGAAGTGTATATCAGCCCAAAGCGTGTAACAGGTGCAGCTCCGTTGATGGAAACACCTTGGTGTCAGTGCGGGGTTGAGAAAAAAATCCACCAGCCAAAACGTATGTAGCCAACAGCAGTCTGATCAGACATTAATGTAGGACAACAGGACAGGACGCTTAAAACGTATTATTCATTAAAAAAAGATGATGAGCTGTAGTCTTTAACTGTGCATCTACAAGCTAGGAGAATAAGGTAGGCGTGTTTGATAAAATGGTCATTATGCGTGCACACATACACACAAATGAGAGAGGCAGTGTGTGAGGCAGCCAGCCAAAACCCACCATGTTCATTACATCATTATATTCATTACCACTGTTTTGCCCAGGGGAAAATAAACATTAAGACACATCTGTCTTTCTCTCTATTAGTGTACCCATGTCTGTCTCTTTCGGCTTCATCTGCACCCATTTGCCATCTGATAAATGGAGAAAGAAAGTAGAGCATGCTATTCTGATGTGTAGGGTTGATTTTGAATGATCTATTGGTTTCTTGGTAGGTACATGTTGAAAAACGAAACCAAAATTAAAGGGTTGTCTTGTACTCTTGAAGTGTTAAATGGTTCTTGCAAAGTGCTGGAGTAAGGCAGCGTTTAACTTGGCTGTGAATCTTTAATATGACAAGTCGAACTCAGGTCAGTCTGTTAGAGTCAGTTTCTCACAACCTCTGGCAGGTGCTGATCCAAAACAAGCTTCACTGCCGGCACGTACGCGAGTCTGAGTCAGCAGTGTGTGTGTGTGTGTGTGTGTGGCAGTACTTTGTGAATGAATATGGGTTATAAATACAGCAGTGTGGGCTGTTGTGGGTGCTTGTTAATCACACAGGACTGCTAGTGAGGTCGCTTTATGGACTTCTTAACAAAGTGGGTGCACCATAGTAAGTCAGGCACAGGTGGCCATGAGCCTGCCCTATGGGAGTTATGATGGGTGTAATGATTGCGTATTTGTGTTTGTTTGTGTGCATATTGTGCCAAGTAATTTCTCACAAAGCTTCTCTGGCCCAAGATGCACTCTCAGGAGGATTGGCATTAGGAGTGGTGATGCATGATCATGGACTTTATCACTCCTCTTTCTGGCTCGTCTTGTTTTAGACACTGACCTGATTGGCTAGTAATCTACTGATAATCAACCACAATCAACACCTAATCAGGTACAATCAATCTTTATCCCAAAGGAGCCATGGAATGTTTTTTTTCATTAATGATGCATAAATGGTTCATGTTTTTACCACTGTGCTCCACTGCCTGATAGCAGGCATCAAGTGATCAGCTAGAGCGTCCTTTTACCTACAGTATCCTTTTACATCATATTCAGTAGAATGGTTTATGGAAGAGCATAAAAAAGCATGAGAATGGGCCAGGGACAGTGTTGAAACCAGTAGGGACAGAGTGGGGGAGGTGTTGGGGCATGTGGTGATGGGGTTATAACATATGGAGACATGGTGAGGATGATGTTAGCGCAAAAACAGTCTGGGTGTAGATGATGTTGGAACAATAACAGACTGGGTGGGGATGGTGTTGGATGATGGAGCATTTGGGGACAGAGTGAGAATTATGTTGGAGCAAATAAAGACAAGGTGGTGACGGTTGTGTTGGTGTCCGTGAGGAAGATGTTGGAGCATTTGGGGACAGAGTGGGAAGTAGGGATGATGTTGGAGCATTATGACATTTTTGATCATATGCAGCTTTCTAATAACTAAAAAAAACAATAGAGTAAAGCACTTCAACACTGCTGGACAAATTCTGTTAAGACAACATGGAATCTCAGTAGGATGGCCAGGTGACGTGGTTAACACAATGTGCAGTCTCACTGAATTCTTCCAACTGTTGTGAAGATCACAAACCGAGATTACAATTGCTACCCCAGCTCTCTACAGAGCAATTCCATAAATGTATCTTGATAAGGACCACAACAACTGCTTCTCCTGCACACACACACAGACACACACGCAACTGCACTTCACACGCTTTTGCGCCTCCTCAGTGCCTCCGAGGGAACAGAATGTGACACTTGCAATCAGCTCTGTGCAATCATCTAGATCTTTCATCATGCATGGTATTGTCAGGAGTTATACGGAGCGGGTATTCTGTCCCCACACTCTGAGGAGAGACGCATTATCCAGACTGCATGAGTGATATGATGATCTTAGTGGATTAGAGGGAGCCTTTACACACCCTTTCTCTCTTTTACCCCATTCACACACACTGAACACTATTTATTTACCACTGTAATGGTGTTGCGTGGGAGTGGCAAAGCATTAAATGAAACGTTGATATGTCATCTGGTGGCCTATTAACATTAATGGTAATCTTTGGCTACGGTGCCACTGGGAATCGGAACCATTGGATTAACGTGTTGTGACCGGTGGTGATGTTGCCACCGTGATGTTGATGTAAATAATGATGCAGTAATATTGCGATGGAGCTACTGTAAGGGCAGGTCAGAGATACCCTTAAGGGGAGATTTTAACGTTTGGGTGATGTGGGATCTTAGTAGGGAGGCCAGAGACTGTTCTGTTTGAATGGAGTCCTATGTGAGTAGTGGCTCAGTACCTTGAACAAACTCCTGTTTTGTGAAAACAATAGTTTTCATGTCAATTTGACTATCTCTGTGATGATCTTTAACATCTAGCAAAGATTAGCGAATTATGACTCCACCTGCCAAAATCTAAAATGAAATGTGAAACAAGTGAAAGATTGAACCTATACAGCAGCCTGACACGGTCATGTAGCCTACTCTACCATATATGCATGAAATTGTAGCATGATGAGCATACTGTAAATATTCACATTATACTGCATTAAGTGTATAATCACTAACCACATCAGGAATCTCAACGGCCATATGTTTAAGGATAAAATAAATCTGCCCTGCCATACCACAAGAATAATGTAGAATGTTGTAAACGTTAGGAGAATGTAAGTAGACATTGGAGAAGTGATAACACGTGACCCAAACTCAAGCTATTTAGCCGTTACATTTTCCTCAATGGGAAAATTCTAAGATTACCATCTCCTACTTTTAGAACATCTTTAGATGGATGTCCATATAGCGTGTTCTCCTGAGCGCCAGAATCTTTTTTCAGTCGTTCCCAATGATGGAGAGAGTACATGCAGCTGCCTAGAGAAAAAGCGCTGCACTGAGCGTCTTTTTTCCGAGCAGTCCATCGTTTTTGTGCAGCCGCTGTTGAAAATCTCTGAACTTTTCAGAAAGGTGCTGGTTTAGTCACTGTCGCTTCTTTTCAGGCAACCAGTCATATGGCGGCTCCTTTTTAATCGACCAGTCATATGCCAGTTAGTGGTGATATGTTGTTAAGATATTGTTTTCAAGGAAACAAAAGCAATGCACAGCACAACTTTTCTGCCAGAAAACACCTGCCCTAGAGCGGCCGGTGGCAAATTCAAAACAACAAGGAAACAATTTTTTTTTGTGAAGCAAAAATGTTATAAATAGCCTTTGCTTGAGCAAAACAAATTTTCAGAAAGCAGAACGTGAACTCTCTCAAAGGAGATATGATGCAGCTTGACTGGTACCATGTTGCTAACTAACTATCCAATGGCTTTTTACAACAATATGGACTTATCACCTCATGAATTATATGTCATAACAGGCTTCGTATTGAAATGGCTAGTTCTCTGTCTCTCTCTCTCTCTCTCGCTCTGTCTGTCTCTCTCTCTTTCTCTCTCCCTCTCTCCAGCTCTCTCTTTCTGTCTCTGATTATGGCCCCTGAGCTTTGGGCCTTGGTGGGCCATGACTGGTAGCAGATGGTGCGGGCAGAGCTGGCCTCGCTCAGGTGTCTGTCACGGAAGCCACTCATGGCGATGGATGTGCACGTTCTGTCGCTGTGACACGTGCCGCCATTGGAGAAATGGATCGCAGTCAGTTTGCATAATCTGAAATGGCTGTCACCATCAATCATCCTGGGTTCGGAGGCTTTATGTCTGGCGCTTTAAACAGACGACACGGATGCGCCAGCGCTTTCCTATTCTCCCGAGACGAGAACAGTCCACATTTTCTTTCCTATTAGACTTAACACTGAAATTCATTTCTAACACTCTGTCAACTTTTCAAAACTTTGTGTCCATATTAGTTAATGGTGAAGTGTAAAAGTAACACTACACAAATGTTATCCAGTGATTTTTGTAGGAAGGTCATTTGGTGGTGAATTAAATAGCTTTCTTTCTCTCTTTGTCTTCCCTCCAGCTTGTCCGTCTCATCCCGGTTTAATCCTTAGTGTCCCAAGAATCCCGCAGCTGGAGTTTTGCCTGGGTAAGTAATACTGATCTGTTCTCTAATTTGCCCAGACATGGTAGGAAAGGGGGAAAAAAGAAGAGGAAATGTATAAATTTGTCAGGCTGCATAGTGAATAATGAATTTGTTGTCAATGAATTTGAGTCATCCTAATTTGGAGAAATTACCGATGCTGGAATCAGTTACATGACCCTGTGGGAAAGCGCCTCTACAAACCAGACATAACTTATTCTACAAAGTCACAGGAAATGAGGCCATAACTAGAAATCCAGCAGCCTTTTTCCATGAAGACCTTTATTTCAGACCGATCATCACTTCAAAGTCAAAGGGCTTTCTGGATTCTGAATCCACGGCAGCTCCTTTCCAGCGTATAAATGTTTGATATTTTTCTTAGGTATTTTTAAGACTTAGAGAGTTTTAAGATCACAAGGACATCTCATATCTCAAACTTATGCTGAGCGCGTGTGTGCGTGCGCTCGTATATGTGTGTGTTTTGCTTATGTTCCGTAGTTAAATCAAGGATTGTAGCAGAAAGGCTTCACATGGCCCAAAAAATGATTTGTTATGCACAGTTTCTCATTAAATAGACTGTGCCACATGGGCTAAAAGGGGGGAAAGAGGACCCTTATTCATTACTATTTGGCTGGGAAGGTAACGGTGTAGGATTAAATGAGACATATGGACAAGGCACTGAGGTGCCAATGAGGTTTTATAGACATCCCATTTGCCATTAATAAATCTTCATAATTTTAATTATAACCTGAACCTGAAACATAGGCTACATACATACATTCAAACACTAATCTGCCAAGCCAGCAGATGGAGCAGGAATGACTGGTTGGTGTGCTTGTATGTATTCCATCTCTCAGGACAGGGGCAAAGAGACAAGAGAGAAAGGTACAAATAAAAAGACCACAACAAGTGCTGATTTCATTTGGTTTATGTTATGTGCTTCAGTTTCTGCTCTAGTCCTGCCTAATGTCCTCCCTTATGTGCATCTG
This sequence comes from Notoglanidium maculatum, assembly GCA_030068355.1. Lineage (NCBI taxonomy): Eukaryota > Metazoa > Chordata > Actinopteri > Siluriformes > Auchenoglanididae > Notoglanidium > Notoglanidium maculatum. Next base: position 946,219 of record JAQQZX010000039.1, on the reverse strand, counting down.
TTCCAGGTTTACTTGCTTGCTTGATTAGTTTGTCTGTTTATTCCCTGTTGTTTGTTTCTTATTGTGAAGTCTTATTGTGCATTACTGCTGTTAATTCTTAAAAGTCATGATTCCCCTTAATGCCTGAGTTTGTAGTTCGGATTGTAGCATTTCCTTTTTTTAAACCCCTTTGCAATTTCTCCCAATTCGACAATGTGCCTGTTCCCAATCACTCGCTACACTATATGGCTAGAAGCATGTGGACACCTGACCATCACAGCCATATGTGCTTCTTCTTCGAACTGTTGGCACAAATTTGAAAGCACACAATTGTATAGGATGTCTGCATGCTATTGCATTACAATTTCCCTTCACATGAACTAAACCTGTTCCAGCGTGACGGTGCACATGGGCACAAATCGAGCTCCATGAAGACAAGGTTGAAGTCTCCTGAGAGCCCTGATCTCAACCCAACTGAACACCTTTGGGATGAACTGGAACAGCAACTGCACCCCAACATCCCTGCCTGACCTCACTAATGCTCTTGTTCCTGAATGATCACAAATCTCCCTGATCACGTGCCAAAATCTAGTGGAAGGCATTCCCAGAATAGTGGAGCTAATTATAGCAGGAAAGGAGGAATAAATCTAAACGGGATGTTCAACAAGCAGATATGGGTCTGATGGCTTGTAATGTAGGCCATATAGTGTAGTTCCTCCCTATTACATCACAGCTACCAATCAGGGAGCGTGAAGGATTCTGCTGAGACACATGAAGCTAACCTCTGTAACCTTTTAAATTACTGCACAGGCTGCATCATGCTAGCACACTAGGAGGGAAGCTCCAAAGCACCAGCCTTCTTCTGCATACATGATGACCCCCTTGTTTCCTATTTTGTGTTTCCTGTTTTACCCATGTTAGGATATGGATCATTCACGCTTTTTGTGGTCTGCATGTGCTCTGACAACCACCATGACCTGTCAATTTCATGGATTGCCCTTACTAAAACACATTGATTTTTCATACTTCCTTCACTAACCACGTTACAAATAGATAAACATAACACGGTAGTAAAGAAATAAGAAAATATCTATTTTGTCTCAACACTTTGTAGCGCCCAAGGGATTTCATGTGGTCCCTGTCCCCAGTAATAACACATAAAAACACAGACGGTAATGGCAAAATCTATACATTCACCACAGATACATGAAATGTGTCTTATTGTATGGAGTTTTTTTTTTTTTTTACTAACATAGGTGTGTTGTGGAGTGAGAGTGTTTCTACCACTTCCTACTACTTTAGCGCTCTCGCATGTCTATTTAGTGTGAAGATCGCTTTGTTTCCGTTGCTCTGGGTTGTAAACATCCATCCGTATTCTCAGTCAAACTATTTTTCGGCTTTATGAGCCCATCTGTATCGAATGCAATCAACCATCATAATCACAGCGTCTCCTGGATATTTTCTTCCCTTCCTGGTAAGCCCCTTCCCATGAAGCTGAACTCTCTTCCCCACTGATCGCTTGCTAATTTTAATTGCTGCTTATTGATCAATTGAGATGTTCAGAGGCACAGAAAGTGTGTACAGAGATCTATAGAAACCCACACAGAGAAAAAGGCCATCGATAATGGAGTAGGGGACTCTGTAATTGCAGTGCAGTGCTTAAAGGACTTGGGTTTTTTTTCCCTTCTTAGAGCTTAGTGTTTGTCAGGCTGCAGAGATAGGTAGTGAAACCAGACTAAACTAATGAAGACTCATTGATGTGCCAGTGATAATGATGGCACTGGAGAGGCCTTGGTTTGGACAAGTAAAGTGTTATAAATCTCAAAAGAAACAACTGGAAGAAGCCACAGGCACGTTTCCTCACTAATTAACTGTTTAAAAAATTGGATATTTCAGGGAAAATTGAGAGAAATCTAAATTTTACAAAGCGCATGGTCTAACTATGATTGTAAATTTCTTTTAAAGAGCTGTCCTCATGGCGTCCCCATTTTATGGGTGCTTTCGGATAAGCATTGGTTGAATGGATCCCTAACCCAGTGAATTCTAGCAAAGTTCAATGGAAGCGAGAAAGCAATTTGGCTCTGAATCAACAGGAAGGGAAGCAATTATGTTATGTAATTTGGGCTGCAGGATTTTTTTGTACATTTGGCCTCATCAGGCAATGGACAGAGCTGTAGGACTTCAGAAACACCGTGTGTTCTGAAGATTTGGATGAGTGAACAAAAAGAGAAAATAGACACCATTTTCTCTTCTGTATTTTTGACCAATCACGTTTTTCAGGTCAGGTTTTAGTCCTACATGGCTGTCTGTCTGTCTGTTTATTTAACACCTATTGGTTTGTTTCATTATATGTAATACGACACCAAATCAAATAGCAAAAGATCCAAAAGTGCCCATTTTTGACTGATTCAGACTCATGAGGTTTGCATGAACACTTGCCACTATTACCTCACAGTCGGACGTCATCCCTTCATTAAATGCGTGTCTTCCTGCAAACCACTTCATTAATTCTGGTTGTTTTAGCTAAAGGAGAGGATGAGACTGTGAGGTTTCTGTAGCTGTTCCGCAGATGTTCTCATAATTATAAGTGGTTTATAGATGTATTTAGGATATGCTTTTTAAAATCATTTATAATACAATAATAACTCTGTCCTATAACATGTTTTGCTAATTAAACATTAGAAAATATTCATACTGTGGCTTGAATTCCTATTCAGGCCTGACAGTGTTTAACTATACGGGTCTTCTTCCTTTCAAAGTGTGCAGAAACATCAGCGTTTGATCAAATGTAAATTCAAATCAAATGTTAGTACAATTGGGTTATAAAGGGGAAAAGTCTCTAAATCAACAGAAGGCTACAGGATAATAGCTTCCAATGTCTGCATCGGTAAAGAGTTGGACCGACATCCACCACGGCTTATTTAATATTTACACTCTTAATAAAAGTTATATGAAAAAAAAGTATTACTTGGGAGAACTAGTACTTTGTTGCTTTGTGGGCTTCAGTTGCTCTGATATTGGATTGGAAATGCCCTTTAATATTGTTTTCTACGGTATGTTGCCCTAGGGTGAGCAGAACAAGCATAGTTAAGAGGAAGAAAACACATTATAGTATTTCCCAGATATTTTTTTGCCACCAGAGGCAGGGTTAATGGCATAATATGTTTATATAATGATTTTCTATGGTTTTTACTATTTAAAATAGGTAAAATCTTTTTTTTTAATTGATTCACTCAGCCCTTGTTTTCTCTCTCTCTCTCTCTCTCTCTCTCTCTCTCTCTCTCTCTCTCTCTCTCTCTCTCTTTCTCTCTCTCTCCCTGGTCTATAGTTAGATTTAATGTTCTGGATCCTCCATGAAACAAGTCAGTTCCTGTTATCACTTACGTCCTAGCAGCCAGAAGCAACTGATCCCCAGCACCCTGTCTTTTTTTCCTCTTTTGGTGGCTTAATAACACAAAATAATGCAGGTTTGTCATGTTAGCGAGAAACTGCAAAGTCATCATGAAGACTGAAAACTGAAGCCTGGAAAAATCGCTCACACTGGAGACTCCTTCTTTAAATGCTAACTAAATATCTTCTCAAAGAAAATATAAACAATTGCACATTAAAAGAAAGAAATCTGTTCATGTGGAAGGTCTACCATACGAAGCTCGGTGTTTGTTGTTACTATAGAAACTATTAGAATGAATCCAGAATTCAACAGTGCTGTGGGGTAATTCTTTATATAGATAACCAGTTTATAAATAGCTGTGAATGAAAGATGAGCAAATTTTATAGCACGCCTTGCTGCAAAGTTAGTCTCTTGAGTTACTGAATCAAGAATTAATAAATAGGAAACGTAGGTATGTTGCCTCTGCACAACATTCTGACAGTCTGTGCTCTGTGTGATGAGCCGTAAGATCCATTGCAGTGGGCTGGTTCAGTGCTAACCCACATCACTGTTCAGGAAACACACCCCGGAGAGACATAACCTCTTATTTCTGCCATGAAGTGGATGCTTTATATTTCGACGGCGGAGTAATAAAGCATCAGCTGAAGAGCTGCGTAATTACATTTGTTGGAATCACTAGCAGTAAACAAATATCCACATTAATTTGGGGTTTGGGATTTACCTTTGTGCAGCATATGTTTGATATCATAAACTGCCTTGTGTTGAACTGAAATAAACATTGTGTGACTGTGTGTGTGTGACAGAGGTATGAAAGGAAAAAATCTAAAGATTTTCTATGTAAAATGAAATGATCTTCATGCACTGTTTATCGGGTGGTTCTGTGAGGCTCATCTAATTTTCTGTCATTCTACTTGAGAGGTTGACAGTCGTGCAGTCATTCTGTCAGAGCTGTAGCAGAAAGAGATGTAGATCTCTAAATGATGGTCTCTAAATGCATTCAGACATCAGGCTATGCTAACAAGACAGCACAATGACAACGTGTAGGCTTTTTTGAAGGGAATGCGTTGAATTGAGAGTGCTGCCATACTGCGATTTAAATATCATAGGTAGTATATGAAGAATAATCCAGGAAGTAACTACAACATGCTTCAGTACAGATAGCAGGGATTAGAACTGGTACAGGAAATGAAAATAAAACCAAAATGACTGGAAATAATCAAAAACACGAATGAAATCACTCTAAATTGTCACGGAGTGAAAACATTGTTTTAAAAAGTGCTGAACTGGTTGACATTCATGCTTTTGGGAGGTGGGAGGAAACCAGAGAACCAGGAGGAAGCCTACACTGAGAATATATAAAACTACGATTCTAGCTCAGGATTGACCTGGGGACGCTGGAGCTGTGAGGCAGCGATGCTGCACACTGTGCCAGGAAAAAACACTTTAATCAAACACGGCCAAATGTGGACCTTACATCACCCATATCAATCACTCAATCATCAGGCCACTGCGTTAAATTCTCCCAGGACAGGAAAATAAAGCAGCCTTTCCTTCTGAGCATTGCTTCCTAACTGGTGGATCATATATTTAACACTGTTCATCCTTTCTCTTTTAGGGTCTTTTCACATTTGGCTGCACTTTAATTGTTTGTTAATAGCAAGTAAAAGAAATGAAGATGGCATTTATATTTTCATTAGTGTTTATACAAGCAATAGAGTTATGAGTGAATCTCTTCTGCAGTTCAGAGGAACCTTGGCTGTGAAACCGAAGGGTCGATATTGACATCCTCTCCTAACTTCGGACTGATCAATTGATTATTAAAACAAATGTCCATTAAATATGTGGTGGTCTGGGAAAACCTTTTGGCTTTCACTGTGGCTGTAATCTTGCAGAGAGAAAAAAATATTTTCTTTTTTGCCCAAAAGTGCTGCCTTGGCTTACTGTCAGTCTTTCTAAACCCTCTCTAGCTAATGGCACAACCAGACTACATAATATTTTTGTTTTTCATGATGGTCACCATGTCAGCTTAGGGAATCATAGTTCCATAAAAGCTCAATGTTTTGATCCAGACACTGGCAACAATACAAATTTGACCCCAACCAATCATCGTTCATGTTCATCCGCATAGTTGCGGAGGAGGGTCTAGAAAGTGTCAAAATCAGGCTGAATTCATGTACTCTGATCCTGGCATAAGTGTGATTTCTTTAAAGTGACTTTAAAATGCTGTGATCAGGTTATTGGATATCCATACCTAATCAATTCATATGTAATCAAATATCTGCTGTTCCAATGTCCTTGAAACCCCTGCACTGCAGTCAGAATGAAATCTTTTAATTCCAGTTTTTCTCCTTTTTTCACTCTTTGTTGAAAATCAGAATTCACCATGCTAAAACTCGCAGAAAATGTCACAATTTCAAAGTAAACGTTTTTCTAAGTCTGTCAGACATTTTAATGGGCAGTGAATTTTTAGAATTACCAAAAATGCAGGCTATGCTCCCAATTCTTAGTTCATGGTGAAGTCTGATTTTCTTTTTCCTCCTTTGAAAAGCATAATTACCGTCAGTCAACCGCATATTGTGTTTCTAAGCGTGCAATCTATTTTCTCATGATAATAATGACATAGGTGCAGTACTTCTAACCCTTTGGGCCTAAGTTAATGATTTTGTTGCCAGGGCATCTGAGCTGCCTAGGTGGAATTCGTGTGTAGAGGTATCTACTTATTGATTTCGTTAATTTGCAACACTTGTTTGTAACAAGAGAAGCCTAGTGAGAAGGCTCGTTTCGCTAGATTGTAGTCTCTCTGAATAAACTCGTTTTAGTGGATAATTCGAGTAAATAAATGCATTGTGTTTAGAGACCCTTAACAAAGGAAAAAAAAGTGAATTATTGTTTGTTTTGAGCTTCTTGACATGCCATAGATATGAATGGAGATTTCACAAAACACAATTTTTTTATCCATTCTTGCTCCAGCCTTTTTCTGTCTGCATTCTCTACTTATAGCAAGCAAAATTGCCTCATTAGTATTAACCTGTGCTTTCTTTTGTAACAGCTTGGTGTTTGTTAAACTGCAGTTGTAAACTGTGCTCGCTAGGTCTTCTAGTCCTAGACATAAGGACTTAAAACCGCCTTTTTGACCTTGAATTTGTATTTGCTCTTGAAAAACATTCTACTTATTTATTTATTTATTTATTTTACATTTAACATTATATTTAACTGGGCATGTCATTAAGAGGAGACACGGTGGGTCCCAGGTATGATTCTGAGCTCATGTTAAGGTCTGTATGGGTTTCCTCCAGGTTGTCTGGTTTCCTCCTTCTTCCCCAAAGTAATTTCAGTAAGTTGATTGGTTTCTGAATTGCCCCACCATGTGAATGAGTGTGTGTGTGTGTGTGTTCATGGTGCCCTGTGATGGACTGGAGTGGCATCCAGGGTTTGTTTCTACCACGCCTGCAGTGTTCCCAGGATAAGATCCAGGTCCACCATGACTCTGAGCAGGATAAAGAGGGTTGCTGAAGAAAGAATGAACTCATTAAGGAGCAAGTCTTACAATGACTGCTTGGAATGCAGCAAAGCCACCTGAAGGGCAGAGAAACCCAAGTGGAAGTCAAGGGAAGAACAGAAAACAAAGACAAAGAAATAAAATGAATGGGCTCGACAGAAACGTGTTCGCCACACCATCGGGAGATCACGAGTCCAAATCCCGGTGACAAAGCTGCTTGTGGCTGGAAGCTCAGAGAGAGAGAAATTGGCCTGTGCCGTCAGGGAGGAAGGGAGGGCTCACCAATCAGGGGTGAGTCTGTGAGCTCATGCGCTCTGAAGGGGACAGACAGTGCTGTCCTCTGAGTGTGTTACGCTCGCCCCTGGCAACGCATGGGCAAGCAGTTCAAAAAGAAGGGGCTGGTCGTCTTCACGTTCCTCGGAGGAGTCTCATAATTGTACTTTTGTTTAATAAGAAACAATGAGGAAACAGAAGACGTTTTATAGAGACAGGATGTAGTGTTATAATAACCAGACACAGTAGGTAAGGGGGGATTAGACATTAGACAATAAGACATTGCATATTATGATGAATTTGTAGAAAGAGCCATTTTTGAGTAAAGAGAGCAGGTATGCGGTATTTGCAGCAGACTGTTTCGCAGAATGCTAAGGAGTGCAATCAGATCTATAAACTGTGTAAAATAGAGGAAGTATTGTCATGTGAACAACAGTAAGCTTAGCCGGCAGGAGAAAAAGACGAGCGGTCTGTATATAAAATCATGTCTTCCTGTGATGTTAACTGGCTTATAAACATTATGAAATAGCATAAATAAACAGACTCTGGTATTATATCCACCTTCTTCACTGCATGAGTCCATCTGTTGTAAGAAAACTACCCGCCTAGGGCAACAGTCTTCCATTTCTAGCACTTGATATGCAAATGGGTATTTTGCAAGCCCTGTGAGGCGGCATTTTTTTTGGATTCCTAACCTGCAGTCTCAGCAATGAACTAATGCGTCACACGGCGAGATCAGGAACACGACCCCTCAAATAGATACATTTATACATTTACTAATGTATGCATAGGACAGTACGTCAATGCTTGAAAAATGGGCAGTAGATGAATATTTCATTTCAGAGTGAGATTTTGTGGCTGCCAATGGCCAAGTCTTGATCTCAGGGAATGTAGGTTTTTTCAAGACCCAAATCGTCTGCCGATTAGAAGGTAAAGCCTTTATTAGTTACACTTGTTGCTAAGTAACTGCAAATAATGATTGTTTTTCAAATAATCCTTCTCTCTCATATAAACCACAGTCAATATGGCACATAATCATTTAGCCACAGGGTTCATCACTGACTACACACACATACAAATGTTTGTTTGCGAGGACCCTCCATTTTATGTGACCTGTACGTGCTGTGCTACATCTCAATCCGAACCCAACCTTAAGCTTAGTAATCAAATGGAAACTTTACAACAAGTAAATAAAAGCTGCAAATGTTTAACAAAAGTCAGATATTCATGTCTGTGTGGGGGGATTCGGTGCTCACCAAGAGCTCTCACACACACACACACACTATAGGTTAAAACTGTAGAAGCAATGTTAACTTGTTCTTAAATAATAATAATAATAATAATAATAATAATAATAATAATCTGTGTTTACAAGTTCATTTTGAATAAAAATTTTATTTTATTATGCAACCCTATTAATAACCAGCAAACTCATGTCCTGAATAATTAATTGAATCAGATTTCTTTGTTTATAGTTCATTAAGACTGACCAATAAATGGGACTGTTCTTAAAAACAAACAAACAAAAAAAAAAGTCATGTTTATTGTTAGCAAATTGATTTAATTGTAAATATTTTAAAGGTCCACTATGTAGGATTTAGATGGATCTATTAGCAGAAATAGAATATAATATTCATAAGCATTTTTTTCTTCAGTGTATAATTACCTGTAACTATGCATCCTTGTGTTGTAAGCTTAGAATGAGCCCTTTATGTCTCCACAGGGAGCGGGTCCACTTCCACGGAGCTGCCATGCTGCACCGCTACAGTAGCCCAGAATGGACAAACTTCTAGAGCGCGCCTTCCACATTATCTCCAGTTCAAACTCACAGCTATTTTGGAGACTGCTTTAGATGTGAGGGTGTGTTGATATCCTGGCGAAATACACTGTTTGCTACTCTCTAATCCCCGAGTTTTCCAGCTCTGCTGTTGTAAGCCAACTGGCCGGCCCAGACTCGGGCTTCTCCTGCCATGAGCACCTGATTAAACTAACCAAAGGCTTAATGATATGCTAATGAGCCGATCAGGTTTGTTAGAGCAGACATGACACTAACTTCTGTGCTCAAATACACCTGAATCAACTCGGCTAAAGATGTAATGATGTGAATCAGGTCAGGACAGTCGTTAAATATAACAATATCATGGGCACACTGTATCTGATTTAAGATTGTGCTCTATGGAGTGAAATTTCTCACAGTATCAGCACTTTTCTTAATTATTCTGGACTTATTTAATACTTTTGAGAATTTTTCAGGAAGGTCATATTTAGGTAATGACACTCATAAAAGTCTTGAATTGGATTGTTTAATTTTATTGCCAATCACAGCATGAATAATAGTCTTGTGCTCATAGGGTTTAGTGTAATCACTCTGAGAAATAGTGCAACACTTTTGGGTTTTTTTTCAGGTTACTGAAAATTAACTGAATTTATAAATGTATCTTTTTCATTATTATAGGAGCTACAGTATACCTGTCACATTAAAGTTAGTAAATATGTTTGACTAAGAATTATTGTGAGCAAGCTGCACACATGCAGAGTCAACTCAGTTCTTGAACCTCAAGGAAACTGGCATGTTTAATAATGCTTTTCCACTAGACTGAAAACAAAATCCTCCAGCAACTAGGGCTATGTCCACATTAATACATTTTAGCTTTTCACTTTTGCTATGTTCACACCCGGTGTCCACATTACTCCAGAGTTTCTGAGCCACTAAAACAGAGTGTTTTGGAAATGCTGCTGGTCCCGTTTCAGTTTTAGAATGTTTTAGTGTGGACAGCCAGAAATGTAGGGTTTTGGAAACGATGATGCGGGAACCAGCTTTCGCTTCCTGATTGGGTCACGATGTATCCTTCCCGGATTCAACATGCTCAATGATCAGAAATAATAGGAGTGTGATGGGAGTGTGACAAATCAGGGAACGATTCATCATGACTGATGAGACCCAATCAGGAAGTGAACATCAGTTTCTCATTGTCATCGTTTCCAAAAGTCTCCGTTTCTGGCCGCCCAGACTAAAATTCAACCCCGGGGTTTTCAAACTAAAACAGGGTTTCCAAAACGCTTCGTTTTAGGGGCTCAAAAACTCTGGAGTAGTCTGTACGCCAGGCAAGAACATAGCACAGGTGATGCTAAATCATAATAATGTGGACGTAGCCAATAAATACAATGCTGATTAAAATGAGATTCTAGTAGTATATGTGCAACACATTTACTGTTTACAGTCATTCCTCACCAGTAAATGCTGTATCCTGGTATGGGCCGCAGCAATTTAAATTAGTAATGTATTTCTATTTTCAGAAATAGAATCAACATCAGAACATATTTTCTTTTGAAAAAACAAAAAATTCTATGGGAGTGGACAGAAAGTTATCTGGTAAGGTTTGCACTCAAATCATCAAACATATTTGTTTTTCACTGCAGATTTAATTTTAATTGTGTTTGAGTGTGCATACTCCCATTAAAGGCAGGTGTGTGTGTGTGTGTGTGTGTGTGTGTGGCAGACATGCCTGATTTCTTATTTAGTACTTCATTACTTATATGAAACAGTCCAACAGAGCATCTAGATAACGTCTGCATCAACAGGTAGCATTATATAAAAGAACAGCAACCCAAGCCGGGTTTCCATTTCAGTTTTGTAGAAAACAGAAGCGATATTTTAAGAATTTCATCAGTTGCGAATTTTCTGTGTTTCCACTGAGTGATGTTATGCGAATAAAGCTGGGTTTTAGGCAGCGCTTTCATTTCCTCGTCATGTCATGTGACTTAAATGTGAAAAAAGTGTTTCCGTTTCAATTTTTGCTAAAAATATTGCTTTGTCGAATTGTCAACTCATGTGACTGTAAATTCCCGTGTAAAATTCACATTCCCATTACTCGTTTTTAAGTTCGCAGTTTCATACGGCACATGAAGGTTAATGGAAATGGAAACACAGCTACACACACTAGTACATGAAGAGCGCTGGGTCCGGATTTCTTCCCAAGCCATGCTGTTCAATGGATAAGCGCTCTATCCTCAGCTATCCTCAGTGCAGTGCTTCATAAGTGGAGGAATAAGCTTTTCCCACCACCTCATGACCCATTCTTTCCACAATTGCCTAAAGACCTTTCACATTAGACAATATCTAGGAGTTTCCTCTGCATTTCCTTTACTTTGTTGCTGTTCGTTTTATTTCCCGGCTTTCTGAGCACATCTGTTTTGTCATATTGCCGGGATTTGGGTTTGAATTTGTCCTTTTTTGTACATACTTGCATTCCTACTTTTACAGGTTATAAATCCTTGGAGCATTGCATTGCTGTGCCTTCACTTTTCATAAGTCACAGAAGCGTCTGCCTGAAGACTACAGGAAAATCCAGTCAGTGTGTGGAACTGAGATTATATTTTTTCCACCCTGCGTTTTTGAACTGAACAGGAATTGATGTTGATGTGGCATTGCAAGGCACAAATATAACATTTGCCCAAAGAACCTTTTGAAACTTGAAACAATCGCTGAGTGCTAAATCCTTTAGCTGCTAATTGAGTTTATTCTGCTTTAGATGTTTGGAGCTGCCATGTTTTTTTATTTTCCCCTGAATAAGCATGGCTCACAGCGGCAAACAACTCCCTTAGGCCTTTCCGTCTGTTCGCTAACAAGCGTACGTCCTCACGGCGTGAACCTCTGCGGACTCCGTTTAGTCACTGACCTTGCACTTTTGTCCAATCATCAGCTTCTTTTTTCTTTTTTTTATATTTTTAATATAAAGCCTTCAGCTCTGCACTATGTTTTACTACAGTCTAGTTGTTACAGATGTCTTGAGTTCCTTAGTGGCATATAAATGTGCTACCATTTCATTGTGCAGGAGTGAAATGACACATGATTGGCTGATTGGCTCCCCTACAGTGATCTGAAAAATCATAAGACTCAGTTCTCCTTCTGGCATTTCTCTCTAACTAGCAGTGCTATTAGGGAAAGTGTTTGGCACAGCAAGGCAGCTGACTACATTTGGGCGAACGTAGATCGGCATAGATGCCGTGATTAATTTTAGCACTTGACTACTTGAACAGTTTAATAACAGCTCTGAGGTGCTGTAGCTTCACCACTAAAGGCATCGACATTACCTGTGCCCTTAAGACTCTTACGGAGGTTTTTTAAAAACCTTTGTCACTTAGGTTTTCAGTAAATTTCCTCACAGCCACACAACTTCATAAGGCTGCCTCATTAGGCATTGCTTGATCAAATTATGCTTCATGGCTTTTTGATGTCCATTATGAAAACTGGCTTTTAAGAAGAAGCCACTGCTCATGTCTCTTTATTTTGCATGCAGGCGATCCTCACTTCCTACCTGTTAAATTAATGAATAAAGCAGAACTGTTTTCTAAAGACATCTGTGTTCTTCATCTCATGTTACTTTGCAAAAGAGCTCCTAGAGGCACTTAAACCTGGACATATGATAATTTGAAACAAAATATTTCAAGCTCTGGTATACAATACAAAGCATTTTCTTTGTTTTAGCCTTGAGCTGCTTTTTAATTGCATAGGGCAGGATCCAGTACAACGAGGACGGCTATGTTATGACTACTTTTTAAGACAGATTTCTTCCTAAGTGATCCAGTGTGAGCACATATTTAGTAGGGGTGTAACAATAGGATGGTTTTGACTGATACATCAATTTAGAATTCAGTTGACTGCAATAACCTGAACACCCCTTCTTTCCTTTCCAAGTGCGTGCGGTGGCTTGCAGGTGCTCATAGCGCACTTCCAATTAGTTACATTCACACTCCCTTGCTTTTTCCATGCTATATAATAAGTTTGATCCTCCATTTTTCAAACTTTGGGCTCTTAAACTTGTTAGCCAGCACCAGCAAACGCTGATTCCTCTTCTTTCTTCTTCCTGGTCTTCCTTTCTTATTCTTTGTCGTCCTTCTGGTGCTTCCTTCTGGATTTATGATGCAACTTGTAAAAATACGGAAGGCGCTCTCTAGAGGTTTGTCCATTCTGGGCTACTGTAGCGGCATAACGTGGCAGCTCCATAAAGGGTGGAGCCACACCCGGTGTACATTTAAAGGGCTCATTCTCAGCTTACAAAAACACGACGATTCATAATTACAGGTACTTATACAGGAATGAAAGCGTACTTATGAATACTATGTTCCATTTTTGCTAATAGATCCCTCTAAATCCTACATAGTGGACCATTAATGCCTGAGGTTCACATCCCTAATATTTCGTCAAGGTTTCAAGGTAGGAGATGTTTGTGAGTCCTGCAGGAAATTTAAAGCCACTAGTATCATGTGATTATAGTACATGTTAAATATACATAAGTGCAGATTTATCCATTAGCTAGGTAGCTGGTCTTCAACACGGTGGAGTGCAGCCTAAAACAACAGTAATTACTCATGACCATTTGGTAACGTCTTTTTTTTTATTTTTATTTTTTATCCTAAATGGAGGTATATTAAACTCTTCATTAAGGTCAACACTAATGCAAAACACCATCTGCTTCAGAAAACTTGGACGTGCGACGTTGAAACCTGTCCCCCGTCGCCTGAGACAGGAAGAATGTCTTAGACTAGTGCCAAAAAATAAGGTGCACGGCTCCAATTTTTTTGTTTCATAAACACGGTGGAGACGCAGGTGTTGCGAGAGTGGATGCAAATAGTGTTGTCAAATGAATTGAAGTGCTAATATAATTATTGCAATGAATAACCATCAGCCAAGGAGCATTATTTGTCTCCCGTAGCAACCTCATGGCTCCTTATCTTTTCTTTAATGGGATTTAAATTCATTTTGAGGCCATTGAGCTTCATAGTATTAAACTAATAACAGAACAGGATTCATGTCGTAGCTGAACTGCGCTTTATATTCCAGTCATAAAAAATAAACAGTAAAGCATAATTGCAGCCCCATGAATCGACAGACGTTATTGTTCCAAGTGGGAGATTGTTATGGTAATTGTGAATCACGTTCAGCGTAATTGTGTTTAATTGTATTGGCACAGCAGTTTCGCAGGTGGTGAAATGGCAAGCAGGGCTATTCATAAATAAAATCCGTCTCCTGGCTCGCCTTATCTAATACCATATAAATAATGGCATGTGATCTTTAAGCCAGCGTTCTTGCAGCCCTGAACCTCTTAAACATGGTTCATGAGTTTTTCCGAGTTCATTTGCGATCACTCATTATAGTGCCACATTTGTAACATGGATCTTTTGTCTGTAATTAGAAACCACACTGGCTGCTTTAAAGTTCATGTCAAAGGCTAAATCTCATACTCGGTGTTTGATCGGTTGAAGGTCTGCCATTTTGGTTTGATGTGATGGCTTCACTTTGTGCGTGTGCGTCTTTGGGAGGTCCCGTCACTCATGCGGCCCATTTGCGATGGCAGTATCTGATGAAACTGACTGTAATGATGTGAAAATAGCAGCTCTCCCCAGGCCTGCTCCATGGAATCCCTCATTTTGCCGTCAGTTCTCTGAGCTTGTTTCATATTCCTCGCTTCAGATCTTCTGTTGGGATTCAGATAATACCAAGGTTGATCAGATTGGCATTAGTGCAACAGATGAAACTGCTGCTTTCTTCTGACCTTTTTTTAACATTGGAGTTGACACTATTACTTTTTTTTCCGTCAACAGGGACTTCAATAAAGGAAGTAGAGAACGAATTGTAGTTCACTAGGTCACTGTGCACTGTTGCTTTTCTCTTTGACTTCCTGAGACATCGTAGCTCACAGCACATCACATTGTAAAAAAAAAAAAAAGTGCTTTTGTCTGGAAGCCTGTTCCCATGTGACTATAGGAAACAATTATCGTGTCTCTGGATCCTGGCACTGCGGCTCACTGACTAGACGCCCTGCACATGAATATGACCTCAGTGAAACTCGTTACTTGTTTTAGTCTCCAGTGCAGAGTGAAATACATTTGTCTGTACAGGAAGTATTGGAAGAATCCAGTTGGGAGATGTCTTGGGCGAATGTAACTTCAAGACACTGAGTAGAAGCTCATTGAACCTGCTACTCAATCCAGGAAGTCAGTAAAGGCTTCCTGTGCTTTTATGAAATGTCTTAAAATGTTTACAGATTGCTATAAACATGATTATTTGTTCATTTATGTTCAGCGACTGCTTTACTGTCTCTAGTGTTGTGGCAGAACTGAGGTAGGAAGACACCCTGGAATATTACGCTACTACATGTACACTCATTCACGTCTAAGGGCAATTCAGAGTAGCTTACTCACCTACTAGCCTGTTCTGGGAGGTGGGGGGAAATTGGAGAACATAGACACTGAGAGAACATTGGGAAACTCCATACAGGAGTAATCTGAGCTTGAGATCGAACCCCAGCCACAGATTTGATAATATAACTTTAAATTAAAATGCATGAAACTATGCATACAGTTCCCATATCATGCCATTTTTGTCCCACTCTTAAGGAGTTTTCCTTTTTCCAACAACAGAGATTTTTAGAAATGGTTCCAGGTGGAACCTTCAACTTACCAAGAACAGCTGGACAGTGTAGGTTCTTTCAAGTTTTATATTGGACTAAACTGTTTTTACGTCAGGTGAAGACACTTTCTAATTCTGATTCATCCTGTTTTACAGCAAATAGTTAACTTCCTCCATTATCTCCAAACCTGAACCTTTGTGCGTGTTGGTATGTATTGAGTACCGCCAAAGTGAGAGGACGAAGACTACATGTCCCTTCCCTAATGTGTCGCTTTCCACTCATTGAAAATCTGGCCTTAACAAAAGGCTCCTTGTTGGAGATAAGGGCCAAAAGCAGGGCTCCGGGATGTGGATCTTTGGCTACTATGCCCCAAAATCCGTTACTCACCCCTAACCATGTGGGCTTTTGTGTTTCTCCAGATTGCCAACCTGCAGTACAATGCAAGCAAGGTTGCAGGTCGCATTAGAATTGCAGGCAGTGTTTTGAGGAGTGTTCCTCTCCAGAGCTTCATTTCTTTAAACTTTGAAATCAAAAGATGCCTCCATCACTCGGAGTTATTGTTCTCCTTCTATTTGAAAGCACACTGTTTCCTAGCATTCACTTTCTAGCTGGCTTATTCTTTGTGCAATTTATTTCCCCACTATGCGTGTACTTTTTTCAGGCTTTCCCCTCTCCATTTCTGGTTCTGACAGCTTTGAACTTGCACTCTAAAAGCTTTATTTCTGTGTAAATGCTTTCCGAAAATTTTACTTTATAACACCGACACCAGACGTGACATAAGAAAGCCTGTCATACTCCTGAATAACTACCATTTCTGGCCACCGTAAGCTCTTTGCTACAGCAAAGCCTTTTTTTCTACAATCCCAGTCTTTGAATGTTGCTTTTTCCAGACAAACATCGCTTAGAAATTGGCAAATGTGCCATAAACATTGCGCAATTTGAAGGTAATGAATTGTGGATAATGGCAGCATTTCTCAAACTAGCGAAAAGGTTCATTTAGCCTTAATGCTCAGAAGCAGTAAATCTGGATAAATCCTCAGCATGCTGGCAGAGCGCAGGCACTTCTGCAGACGTCTGCCTGCTCTTGCTTAAAACTATGAGCCTTAGGCAGGTTATGATGCACTTTCCACTCATAAGACATGCGGTTACAGTCTTTTCAGGTGTTTTTTCCAATTATACGCAAACACAGAGGCAAATTTTTATTCACACAGACAACAATCTGTCATTTCATTATGCAGCTCTTTGAGTGGATGAAAGAAAATGCCTGTTTTTGATTTCCATCTCCTTGTTGCTCATTCTGTCGAGTAGCGCTTGGACTACTACTTCATCAGATGCATATGGAGTAAATATCATGCTCACTGAGTTTGTTTACATGCTCAGAAGATGAGCTTTTGTTTGTTTGTAGACAGATGTGGCAGATTGAAAATTAGATTTACTATACACCGAAGCATATTTCCCAGCAGCGTGACAGTGACGTGCATTAAAACGCTCTACATTAATCAGTGTTTTGTTTCATTATAAATGGGAGGCAGGCAGTTAGGACTCATTGCTTTCGGCGCACTATTCAGCTGACACCTTACAGGCAACCTTAAATTAGATTTTGCAAAATGGGATTCGGAGTTCTTTCATGGCAGGCGCGAGGTCACAATTTGGGTTGGTGACAAAGATTTAATTCTTTAAAGCGCAATCAGGAGCCGAAACGCTTGTAGCTGTTATAAAATGGTGGGCTCAGCAGCCTGAAAGTTGGACATGATGTATAATGTGATTCGGTTCTCGATCATGACTTTGCAGAGTAAGTAAGAAATGAAGTCGCTCTCTGACTGCAAATCCTGTCCCATCTTGAGGAAATTATAGGGTTTACAGCAACAGATTGGGCTCAAGTGCTCACTGATGCTTGGACATCTTTTCAGCCAAAAGCGTTCTTCTGCAAAACCCATCAGTGGAAAACCAGACAAATATTATGAAGAACTGAAAAGTGCATCTAGAGAGAGACATTTCAGGATCAGCAGACTTCCAAATACAACCTACAAAAGAGCAGGATAACACGCATATTAATTCATTTCTCCTAGCTGCTCAGTTGTAACCCTGTGCTCTCTTAAATTTTAGATGAGTTTATTGTTAAAAAGAAAAAGAGAGAGATCTGAATAGATTACTGCATACACATAGCCTAATATTAAAAAGGTTTAAGGCCCAGAGGTTAATAATGGTGTGAAATGCTTGATGGATAATTAACTGAAACAGGGAACTTGAAAAAAACTCAATTATTTAAGCTCTTAGTGAAGTTGTTCAATCCCAGATTAAGTCGAATTTTAGACTAAATTAAGCAGTCAGAGGGGATTCTCGGATACAAATCCTTTTCAAGTCTAGAACTGGTTATAATATGCTTTCAGAAAAGCTGTGCTTAACATTTATTGCCTCTTCTATATACGGATCAGACGTTCGTTATCATGACATGCAGGCATCTCTATAGAGGCTGGAGAAAATACATATTCTTGTTTCTCATGTAAATATACACTCAAAAGTTGAAACAGTAGTTTATAATGTCCTGACCAGGTACGGTATACCTTGTTAATCAGTTTAACCCGTTCCTGAATAAACTATAAGTCATAATCAGAGTTTTATTACTGTAGCTTTATTACTCAATAATTGCATGCACAATCAAATCCATTTTGACATTTTCTAAAAACTTTTTTTTTTTTTTTCAATATGATGCGCAATACCATTTTTAAAGCATAAAGCAATTGTATGCTCTCTCACTCTGAGCACCTTCTGGGTTGCTCTTTGTTTTCGTGCCCATGTATGCTTGTGTTTGTTTATGTCTAGTCTCCCTCCCATGTCTCGCCATTGGTTAGATCCATATTATGCTGTACATTTACCTCTTTCTGTTTAACCCTGAATAGTTTGTCTTTTTATACCCTTTTTTTCTCCAGTCTGTGATTGCGAAGCACACATGCTGCGTCGACACCAAGCCTCTTGTCTAGTTTTCTGATTCCTGTTCTTGACCTTGTTCTTGTCCTGGTTTTCATCCATGGTTTTCTCACCTCTAGTCGCCCGAACCTTGCCTGTTTGACCACGACCTTGCTTCACGTGTTGGATTTGTTTGCCCGATTTTTCTAATAAACTCTCTAATTACTGCACTTCCATCCATCTTATTTACCCCACAATCCTCAACCTTGGCATCGTTTTTTTGTTTTGATTTGTTTTTTATTTTCTTAATATGATGAAACCTTGGGATTGGGATTACAACTTAATGGTAATAAAAAGCATAATAATGGTTTTCATAAGCCCAGTTGTAGCATGGGAGTGGTATAGAGGTGATTTTAAATCGGATATATTTTGAATACAACAGTCTTAATGTAACTGTTTTACGTGGGTGAACACCATACATCAGATGTACTTAAATGTTTTCCCCCATAAGGCCCACTTCCTGGAAAAAAATCAAGTCATGTCATCCCATTATTGCTTATTGTTAACTGGTTAACTAAATAAAATCAACCAGAGCTGCATGAAAATGAAGGGATCTGTTCTAACTGTGATGAAGGAGCAGGAAACAAACCACGGCTTTAATCACATAAAAACACTATTACCATTACAATTAATTGTTATCCCTCCAAGCCTATGGCTAATGAGTTCATTCAGCTACTGGACTCCTTTAATTTGACTCAACATGTAATGGGCCCTACTCATGAACATGGTTATACCTTTGATCTTGTGCTATTATCAGGCTTTTGCATTGATAGCTTTGGTTTTTAACATCCTATTATTTCAGATCACAAACCAGTTATTTTTTCAAATCAACCTCAGGCCATCCTTTTCACAGCATTCACTCTTCTACAAGCTGGCTAGTTTAAAGATGCCTATGTTATCTCATAGCTCTTTGAGGAACTTTATTTTTTTTAAACCCTACCTCCTCAGCCATCCCGAGTCTCAGCCGTGGCTAAATAACACAGAACAGGCTTTAAAGCGGGATTGTAGAAAATCTGAACGAAAATGGAAAAAACACAAGCTGCAAATATCTTATCATATTTTGAAAATTTCACTTTTGGATCTGTTGAATCATGTGAGAATTTTTGCAGTTATTTTATTGTATAAGATGGAGCATTAGGTCTTATTTTGCCAGTCTTGCTATGGCCTTCTCTTACTGTCAGGCATGCACAGACACTTTTCATTTGAATTATTTTAAACCCGTAATGCCCTCCGGCCTAACAGATATAATCTCGCGCAGGAAACCTACTACATAAACCCTTGAGGTAATCCCTTCAAAACTTTTTAAAGAAACACTTGACGTCCTGCAGGATTGCATTTTATCTATTATTAATTCCTCGCTGGTTACTAGTACAGTTCTTTCGTGCTATTGTTCAACCCCTTTATAAAAAAATAAAAACTTGATCCCAGGGGATGCAGCAACTTTTTTTTTAATTTTTTTATAACTATCCTTCCTCGCTAAAGTTTTGGAAAAAGTTGTCTACTCCCAGATTGTGGAATTTCTGAATACAGATAATGTATCTGCAGTCTTTCAGGCAGGTGTTAGGGCATTTCACAGCATTGAATCTGCCCATTTGAAGGTAAAATATGATTTGCAGATTCTGGAAATCACGCCATTTTTGCGCGCCTGAAACTTTGTGTCGGTATTGTGTTGTGTTGGTATTAAGGTGAAGCATTAAATTGCTTTCTTTCGTGCCTCATAAAATGAGCTTTTTCAGTTAATATTAGTGAATTCTTTCTACATATGGACTCCCTTTGTGAGATATCATTCAGTTAGCCCTTGAGCAAGGGGTGCTTTGTCGTACATGACCCTGCACTCTGACCCCAGCTGGGATATGCGAAGAAAAGAATTTCACTGTGCTGTAGTGTACTGTATATGTGACAAATAAAGACTTTTTCTTCTTTGAAAGAATAACAATGGTTTTCATTGTTAGGCTGATGACAGATATATTTGCCCTCGCAGCCTGATGATCCTTACACGGGCTTCACGATTGCCTGGGCGATATCAAAAGCTGGATGTTTAAAAACGTCTTACAACATAATTGACAGCAAATCATTTGATTTCGTTCTCCTGTACTGACTCAAAGCATTATGGGCTTTCTGTTTCCATGTATTAGGCCTTATGCCAAAAACCTCTGACTCTGATTTTAAATATGATAAACAAATGACGGCTGTTTTTTAAGGGTAGGTTTTTCCAACTTGAAAAATGAAGCCATTCTCAGGACAGACAACACTTTGTTGATGCTGTTATTTCATCTACTTTACGGGCTAGTTCCTTTTGATATTGCCAATTTGCTCGGTTCATACTACGTCAAGATCGCTGAGGTTCTCTGACCAGCTTCTTTTATCCACTCCAAGGTCACGGTTGAAAACAAAAGGTGACCGTGCATCCTCAGCGGCTGCACCGAAGCTCTGGAATAGCTTACCAACCCAAATTACGCCTTTAAATCTTCACCTAAAGCTCATCTGTTTTCATTAGCATTTGAGGAGACTTTAAATGTATTATGGAGCACGTTGTGTGTGCACGCTGTATGTTGATGTTATGCCTTTTAATGTGTTTTTATGTTTATTTTATGTTGGTTTTATGCCTTTTATTGTGCTGCATGTTGGTTTTATGCCTTTCATCATATTGTGATTCAGTGATCTATGTAAAGTATTTCGGTCCGACAGGGCTGTTGTTAAAGTGCTATATAAACTTGACTTGATTTTTGTAATAAACTCTCAAATTACTGCACTTGCATCTAACTTATTTACCCCACAAACCTTGACAGTGATTTTTTTTTTTTTATGTGATGAAAGACTGGAGTCACTATTTTTAATGGAGTAATAAAAACTAAAATAATGGTTTATATAGCATGGGAGTGGTTTTAAATCGTATATATTTCTAATAAAAACAGCATTAATGTTACTGTTTTATGAGTGTGAACACCGTATATCAGATATGTTCAAATGTTTTCCCTCATAAAAAAAAATCAAGCCATGTCGTACTACTATCGCCTATTATTAAGTGATTAACAAAATAAAATCAAATTTGAAAATCTGGTTGAGGAGTAAACAAATAGCTGCCTTAATCGCATCATATCACATAAAATCGTCATTACAATTTCAATTAATTTTAAAGAGTTAGACTTGGCAGCGTTTGGATACCTGGGTCGTACATTAAAAGCTGAAGGGTATACAAATATGTTCCTTTTCAGATCCCATCACCCCAGTGACATGTGACTCAGATACAGTCTGTTCCTTTTTTTTTTGAGAATTTCGAATATCTGGAAGTGAGAAAGTAGTGCTGCCTAAATGCTCAGCTTTGTTAACTTTGTAGCAAATGGTTTTCAGGTATTGTGCTCCTGACTGCCACAGGGCCGTGAACGCTCGCTCTCTCAGCACAGAGTCGGAAATTAGCCTGCTGTGAAAGGCGTATCCTGCTCACCTCGGCGGACCTTTCTTTTCACATCTCTGGCATGTCGGCGTATTCTAAGTCGGAGCGAGAACCATTAAGGAATAAAAGTGTTTCTTTAACTAAAAAAAATCCTTCCAGTCACGGCTGACAGCGACTGAGACACCTCTGTGTGTGTGTGTGTGTGTGTGTGTGTGTGTGTGTGTGTGTGTGTGTGTGTGTGTGTCAGTGTGTGTACACAGCAGAATGAGGTAACGGAATTCTCAGTTTAAAGAGGGTGCAGTCATCCTAATAGAGGATCGGATATATAGAACGCAGGGTCTTACATAGGAGGGTTTTGTGTGTGTGTGTGTGTGTGTGTGTGTGCGTGTGTGTGTGTGATGGATGAGCTGCTTCAGAGAGCACATCAAGAAAGATGAATTGATCCGAGATAAGTCTCGTCATAAAGTGCATATGATTGAGCAGTGGCTCTTTGTGTGCTAGTTCATGAATCATGTCTCAGGCAGATTCTCACAGTTCGCAAACAAAATAATATGAAATTTAACCAATGGCCATGGAGAATATGTTTTTTGATATATAGAGTGCATTCGTGGTCACCTGATATGGATTTTCAGCAGCTGATTCTGATATTTACTAAGCAGAGACGCTAATTCCAAGGCCCCTGAGAAATTACAGGGCAAAATAGTAACAAACGAACAACTTCTGAACGTTTCTTCTTCACTAAACATCCCCTGTGCACCAGCAACCCTTGATCTATGGTGAGTCTGCAGTATGTGTTATTGAAGTATGTGGCATGCAGTTTGCTAATCATTATGTTTTTGTTTGCAATTTTAGCTTAGAATTATTATTATGTTTTCTCATTAAAGAACAAAAAAAAAAAAATCAAACCATTTATATAGAGGCTAAACACTGCTTATCTTATAAATGGTGGTTAATATGAGTAACTTCATTAAATTCAATGAATTAAGACCATGAGAACTAGAAATTCAGCCTTATCATTTGTTTCCTGGAAACTCCAGTGCCAGTGGTTTCCCGGAGTTTTGTTTGAAGGCGGTATGTGATTGCCGGGGTGGACAAAATCAGTATAAATGAATCAGTTTCCGTCTGGTTCTGTCTTAGAAGTCTTGAACACACAAAAACTGCATCATTCAGGAAAGAGGCGCTAAAGCAATCGTAGGGATGAACCAACTGTAGTGTAAAAGGGTTAACTGAACCCAACAACAACAACAAGAGATCTTATGAAGGGGTTGGAGGCATCAGGTACCAACAGCAACAGCAAGGTTACTTTAAATATGTATCATCCCGACAATTAGATTATCTCAATCCCAAATATGTTAATTAATAATCAAATTCACCAATATGTGAATGATGACCGCATTTTCACCTCTGAAGTCTAGAAGACTATAAGATTAGCTATGGTTTCACTTCAGACCACATTGAGACTCATGAAGTGCTATAATATGTGCACATGTGCATGGTAGTGCATCATTCTTTTCTTTTCAAATGTATTTTATTCCTGCAACTACATATTATGTTGATATTCAATTAATCTGCTGATTATTATTGGGTTTTTTTATTAATCAATTAATTGGGTTTTTTTTATTAAATACAGATGATATTTCTTTAAAATAGTAATTTGCAGCATTTTAATCAGCACTACTACAGAATTTTTCTTAACTAGGCTTAATTATATAATGGTTCAGTAATTACAATACATCAGTGACATTTATCAGATAATCTGTCACAGCGTGAGAATATTAGCAAGTACTGATTTCGACCAAATGAGACAAGGTGATCTTTTACTG
Organism: Notoglanidium maculatum; assembly: GCA_030068355.1. Taxonomy (NCBI): domain Eukaryota; kingdom Metazoa; phylum Chordata; class Actinopteri; order Siluriformes; family Auchenoglanididae; genus Notoglanidium; species Notoglanidium maculatum. Next base: position 922,479 of record JAQQZX010000039.1, on the reverse strand, counting down.
CTTATCACTTTTTTTTTTTATCACCTAACGCACCTTTTTGCAGCTGTGTGTCTGTATTTCAAGCCATGATTTGTTCAAGTTGGAAATAAAGATAAAATAAATATCAGCTGCTTGTTTCGCTCGCTGAAACTCTCCGATGCTAAGTTCAGTTTGCTTGCTGTGTGAACCAGAGGTGAATCAGTATCAGTGTGTGGAATCGACTCCAAAGATTTGCAGTTGACTCTTAGTTTCCAGTGCCCGAGATTAGTGAATCGACTCTTTATGCGATCGACTTCGATGTGACCTGAAAGCAGGCTGGAGACTTGATGACTTGAAACACAATCAGACATACAGTATATTGTGTATGCTAAGAATATACAGTTGTTTCAGTAAAATAGGCTAGTTTAACTTTTTACAAGCTAATTCATTCAAATAGCTTCAAAGCTGTTATGTTATCTTCAAGCAGGAACATTACACTTCCGCTGATCCTCACATTCCCACAAATATGATATGATAATATTACTCACATTAAACACAAGCGGGGTAGCGTGCTAAAACATGTATAGTACTGTTGTTTCTGCTCTGCCATTTCAGTCAAGTAACGAACAGCATGTGCTTCATAACGCAGTTCAACGAATAATTAAATTAGATTTTTTTTATTATTGATTCAATAAAGATCATATTTTAATATTGTAATCCTGCTAAATAAGCCCAATTTTTAGTAAATTTATCAGTAATCTGTTTCCCCCTGTAACTTCAACGGAATCCAGCTGCCTGTTTTTTGTATCCTAATTACGTAGGGTTAAGGTTACCAAGTACGTACAGCCACCTTGAAGAGAGTAAATTTGTTGCCATGGCAACATCATAACACACCATCAGCTGTGATTTTATTGATTTATCCTCTACAAAAGCTCATCATTATAGTTTCTATATAGTGTATATATCTATAGCAATATACTACAAAAAAGGATTTTCATATTCTGTAGCAATCATTTGTCCTCAAATACAAAACCAAGTTGTTATTATTTTATTTCATCTTTGAAAGTTAAGGGTCCAGGGTGGCACGGTGGTGCAGTGGTTAGCACTGTCGCCTCACAGCAAGAAGGTCCTGGGTTCGATCCCCGGGTCACC
>JAQQZX010000039.1:895862-919948 GCA_030068355.1 Notoglanidium maculatum | reverse complement strand
CGCCCGAAGATGCTGGGATTGGCTCCAGCTTCCCCGTGACCCAGATGGATAAAGTGGTATAGATAATGGATGGATGGATGAAGTTAAGGGTCCTTACCTGAAATAGACAAAAACTTGTAATTTTCCTGACACAAAAAGTTAAAACAGTATAACCTTCTCCTCCGAACATCACCTGAGAAAGTTTCACTCCCAGTATTTTCTCCATTTTTCTGGTAGAAAATATTTCCTCAGTATATCTGAATAGTTTTGAACATACGGGAGAAGCACCAATTCTGAATTTGGACAAATGGACAGGAATTATGTGATGGAAGGAGTAAAGTTAGCTAAAGATTCTTGATATAGAAATGGAACAAAAACGTCAGCACCTTGCATAATTAGTCACCCTTCTTATACCTTTCCATATTGTTTCACGTTGCAAGCTGGAAGTGAAACAGCTGTAACTGAGATTAGATTGAGACATACAGTACTGTACAAAAGTCTTGAGCCACCCCATTTTAATACAAATTTTGTAATACATATGTATTTTTGAATTCTGCATAATTGAATCAGTACAAAAACATTTTAGATTTCTTAATCTTATTTTTCCAAAAAATAATTTGCATTTGAAAAACATTTGTATATCAGTAAAGAAAGCAAAATGTTACGTAAGAGACCACTTTTCAGCCTTTTCAAAAAAAAAAAAAAAAAGTAAAATGATTTAATGGTATTATTTTTGAAGTCATCATATAAATAAAAAAATAAATAAATAAATAGGGTGGCTCAAGACTTTTGCACAGTACTGTATCTCATTTATACCCGGGCAACTATTATACAATCTACTATCTACTATAGTACTACAGTATGAGCAACAATAATTATACTATCATAACTTTTATTTGTTTTGTAAATAATTGTTCAAACTATATTGATTTTTTGAGCTTTTTGTATTATGAGCTACGGTTTGTTCTGTACGTATAATCTCAATGAAGTCCATTTCATTCCAGGTGGTGACACAAAGTGTAGAAAAGTCTAGTGGGGTGAATCCTAATACAAAACACTCTCTGTTCACTGAATTTTGAGTTTAATTTCCATTTCCTATCTATTTAGCCCGTCCTTGCGACAACAATGAAAAAAAAAAAAAACAGTAGGATTAAAAAGTTAGCTATATAAAAAGAAAATAAATAAAACCCGGATTGTTATCACTCTGAGAGGAAGCAAAACATCCGAACGGCGTGTACAAAACGCTTTAAAGATGTCGTGCTGTAAGTGTGATAAGGCTCGCCAAAGTGTTCTGATATGAGGAAATGACTCCGCTTACTGTTGTGGAGTTCTTTGGCGTTATCTCTTACAAAATACACTTCAAAGAGCTTCACTGCGAACCATAGGAAGGCGAAATAAATACGTGTGTTTAGCAAAAGCGCCGTTAAATGTTGAAAGGGTTCGAGAAATAGCGCAGAAGATAAAGTGATCAAAATCTAAACAAACACTAATAAAAAACTTAAGATGGATTGTACGATTTCTGCTGCTTTTTTTAAATAGTAAATGTGACAAATATATGAAACACGATATTTGGAGCATAAAATCTAAAGGCCACGTCTTCACTTCCTTAGCAAGCCAGTACTTAATGATCCTAAAGCCAAAAATATATAAATCTACTAAACTGTTTAAAGATTTAAAGGCTTAAGATTAAAAAAAAAAGCTTAAAAGAATGGACGCGCTCCATTTGTGAAGTGAATGTTAAAGGAGGCTCAGTGGTTTCTTACAATCGGGTCTCAATTGGAAGTCACTCAGAATAAAAGCATCTGCCAGTAAGTAAATGTAAAATATAAATGCTGCATTTGTACAGGATTGTTCCCTTTTTTGCCATAATCTTCTAAACAGTGCATCATAACTACTTACGAGCTTTTTCTGTTTTTAGAAGTAGACTATTATTTTTTTTCTTATTGTTAGCTACACATTCCCTGCCAGTCAAAAGTTTTGGTCGCTGTCAGATCCTAATACGACTCTAAATCAGTACTTTATTAAAGGCAGACGCACTTGGACGGCAAAGCTGTCGAGTATAAAGACTCATAGCCGGAGTTAGCATTAACTGTAAATCATAAATAGAGTGATAACAATTTTAGCCTTTTCTGATTAGATTAGATTTCGATTGTTGAAATAAATTCCTTGGTTAGATGTTAGAGCATTTATGAATAACCAAAATGCCTTAATATAGTGTGTTTGCCTGGCATTGGAAATTTTAAAAGCATCAGTCGATGTGCGATGTGTCTTTGTCACATTTATCCAGTTAAGAAGTCAATGTGTGATTGCTAGAATATTTCCTTTCTCTTCAGATAAAATCTGCACCTTGATTTCAATTCAGTAGGCTTGTCGAAGCAATTTGTCGCAGCTCATGTCTTGTTAAATGCACATTTCAACAGACTGTGCTTATCTTTTTGATATACTTAAGTGCTATAATGATTATGTTCATCTGCAACAGATGTGTGTCCACAGCTTGCTCGCGTATGTTTCATTTGGATTCATAACGAACGCGTGGGACATTCGGAAAGCTTGCAGTCGGCTCTGGGCCTCGCTCTGCTTTCTGACATTTGGGACGAGTTGGAAAATCATCAGATGAATTCTGCCGAACAGAGGAAGAAACAGGCTCAAAATTGGGGTTTTCTTCATATAAAATACTTTGACGCCTCAATGACAAACTGAAAAAAAATCATCAGTACGTTTCACCTTGTCCTTGCTTATCTTCCTACGGAGATCATGCTGAGTAACTCTATGTTTGCACTAGTGATCGACACAGCAATAGGTGACCGTTCATTTTCGGTGTGTGTGTGTGTGTAACCCGTAGCTGTCATTTCAAGGACAATCAACAAAGCAACACGTGTCCCATGAATTGAGATTTTCTCAACTTGGCTATGACACAGTAAAGTGCCAAATCAAAAGAATGGGCTTGAACGATTCCTCACACCAGTCCTACGGTGCGTGTGGTACAAGATTTTGGAGTTCACGTCTCACTCAACTCTGGTTCCCACTTGCAATTAGTTTAACAGTGGGGAAAAAAGTATAACCATGGTTTATCTATTCCTTTCATATACAACCGGTCAATAAAAGTTCACAACGACATTACGAAGTAAAACAGAGCTCGGAAAGAATTAGCAGAGATCGTCGATGCTGCTGGAGCGTGAATGTTGCGAGTATAGTTAGCATTGCTTTGCTAATCTGCCTATGGAGCTAGGACAAAACCAAGTTTCACAGTGATTAGTGCATTATTGAATTATTTTCTGTTTGAAAATAACTTTAGAAGCAATGCACAGTAGCCCCATCCTGGAGAGTGGACGGTGACAGTCGGACAAACTACAAGTCACACGAGCGGCATGTCGCTTGCTAGTGTAACAAATGTGGTGGTAAATACAGTTTAAAACAGTTTGTCATTTGGCTGGTGATATTAAAACGTATGGGTAATATTATGGCAACAGATTGTTTGAGTGGGCAATCACTAAAGAATATTAAATCATAAAGTATGTGAGAACAGAGGAAGAGAGCGAAAAAGGGAAACTCTTGAAGTGGATCGTGGGGAAGACTGGCCTTTCCTGCTGTAGGAAATGAGGGGAGGGGTTCTTTCACTGTACTAGAGAGAGAGAGAGAGAGAGAGAGAGGGGGAGGCACCACTTAAAGGGTTTCAGGAGATTTGATCATGTGCCTTCCTGTTTCTCTGGGAAACAGTGGTATGTGTGACTCCACACCCTGAAGCATAATGGTGTGATAGTGGCTCTGAGACTCGCTCACCTCATCTCTCTTTTCTCACGTCCCCTTGTTCCCTGTCCTCCTGCCTTTCTTCCTGCCTGTGTCCTGTGTGTTCAGAAAGCTATTACTCTGTTCGCCAACCTTTGCTCTCTCCCTCTCTTGATTCCTCCCTCTCTGTCTGTCAGCGTGTAGAGAGCTGCTCACAGAGTTCAAGGACAGGAAGCCCAATGTGCTGGTGCAGGTGGCTGTGCTGGATGCTCACGAGCAGGGAATCATCACCTACGCCTGCACCGAGGTGGTGGAGGTAAGACCGCACGCACACACACACACACACACTCACACACTCTGTACTGATTAGCCAGACACAGATTGAAAAAAATGTGTTTGTGGGAAGGAAGCCATGATTTTGTTTTTTCAGGCCCTGTATCCTTAGGATTTCAGGTTTAATTGATAAGAGTGCTAAGTTTAAACTTAATATGCTTTACAGTTTTGTGATGCACCTCAGTGCTGCAGCACAACCTTCTCCTTCCGAATCCCACCTCCTGCTGCACTATACACTATACACAATAACCCGACAGTAGAACGTTTTCGTTTTTAGGTAGGCTAAGGAGAGTGCACAGATGATGGATGGTCTTTTCAGAATTGAGACTATAAGAGTATACGGAAACACTGACGAAACAGAGCAAAATAAAGCACAGAGAAAAGCCGTTATAAAACGCTCCTGCTTACAGACGCTAGTCAGATTCAAATAATGTTTTTATTTATCACAGTGTCCCATTTGGGACGGTGCAGCGATTAGCACGGTCACCGCACAGCAATAAGGTGTGTGTGTGTGTGTTGGAACCTGGGCGACTGGTGCTTGCTGTATGAGGATACACCTGTTCCTTCAGGTGCTCTGGTTACATGCAGATAAGGCGAACTGGCTACTCTAAATTGCCCGTGTGGGTGTATGATTGTTCAGCTCATAGCTAAAATAGGACGTGGTAACCTTTTGTCAAAGCCTTTTTAGCACTGCTGTGCTAAGAATGAACCACCACAACCAAAAAAAAGAAAAAATCCAGTTACAGGTGGTCCTTTTCCAGAGATGGACAGGACAGAGAGGGCCTCACAAACTGCGCATAACAAAGATGGGCTGCAGTCATTAAACACATACCACACAATGAATATAACACTTGGGAGCATGCTGTTATAGGAAAGTAATCAGTGAAGGGCTGTTTTTTTAACACCTAACACTCCTGTAGCAGCAAATATTTCCTTTTGGAACACTGAAATGCGGTACGCCTTCATTTGATTTATTAATGCCATTTTATCCATTCAGTTATTTTTTAATCTTGTGGATTATCTGAAAGGAAGAAAAAAAACAAACAAGTAAGTTCCTGTTATCGATCATGCTTTACCTCCGACTTTTACAAAGCACTGACACTGGAGACTCCTTCCAAAAAAAACGTTACTTACCTTGCCACAGTTAAATAACAGGATATAACAAATATGTTTGTTGTTGAATTTCAATTACGTGGCAGCCAAGTCCCCGTGTAAGTTGTAAGATATGAGAACATGTTAGAGCTATAAACCTGGGATTTGCCTTACAGCCGGCTGTACCGTCAGAGCTGCTGTTACAGAAAATGAATCCACACCTTCTGCCTAGTCGGAATCGATGTGTTCAACAGCACTGTGGTATAAAGACAAATGTAACAGCTCAGGACTCTCTGCTCAGCCATATTTCTTGGCAACAGCTGGCCATGCCCTTTGCCCTGATAGGAAACACCGGTACACACACACATTCATAGAAGTATCCCACACCCCCATCCCTCCTCATTCTGATTTTCTCCCTCCCTTCGTCCCTCCTTTCTCTTTTTTCCACTCTTCCACCACATGGGCTGTCTGTCCCTCATGAGTGCACAAAGAAAACTCTATTCCCCTCTAAATGAGATTTGCCAGAGGAAAGAGAGAGAGAGACCGAGAGAGTGAGAGTGTTACTCGTAGGTCTACTCAGACTGCAGCTAAGCTGTGGGTGTGTGTGTGTGTGTGTGTGTGCAGTGGAAACTCATGATAAATGCTAATGCTAAATTGGGCATCCACTAAGCATACTGCAGCTATAAAGCATTGATTGGCTCTGTTATCCTTTCACAGCGTGTTAGCTTTTTAACGCACCATATGGAGAGAGTTTAAGGGCAAGCTGGACTCTGGACTGAGTGGCCAATGGACATGGCCTTATGTTTTGGAAGGCCTAAGAGGAGGGTAGGTGAACTTAACTTGCTTGAATCGATCGATTTGCTCTTTAAAGTTAATCTACCAGGTTTTACCTTTCACTGAGTAAATGGTTTTATTTGTAAATGTTTTCCATTCAATAACTTGCCCTGTAATGGGCTTTCTTGTCGAGGATCCTAAACTTTTTCATCCTCCCCTGCACTTCTCGTCATGACTGATCATGCTTTATAATCTCCGCATCCTCAACATCTCAAACTCTATCCTCGTGTTAATATAAATAGGCCAGGATCTAAGAATAGCACTAAACTTAAAAGTTTTGGCTCTGAATCACTCAAACGTCTCACCATCACACTGATTCAACAATAAAGACTGTCGTTCACATTTCACATTATTTCATTCCTTTACTAATGTTTGACAATCCTTTGACAAAATTAAATCTTATTCTTTAACAGTATGATTATATTTGAAGACTTTTTCATTAAAGAATGAAGCAAGACTCTTTCGGAGATTAATTTTATATAATAGATGTTTTTGAATCAAGAGAAACCGAGTGCACGGGAGGCTGAATTAATGCTCAGCTTGAACTTTAATAGCTTTAAAATCCAGTTATGGAAGGTGAATGGGTTACTTGTGGGGTTTTTTTTTTTTTAGTTCGACTCAAAGAGACATGAGAGTTGCAGATTTCTACATTCGCCACTGGCTTTTCCTAACGTTATCGTTCAGTATGGAATGTGGCCGCAGCTGCTGTCTAACTTATAGGCTTAAAGCCCCATGCACTCAGTGTGTCTCTGTGTGTGTCTCTCTGTGTGTGAGGGATCATTGCCATTTGTTGGGTTTCCCACCGGGGGTCTGGTCTTGGCAGCTGGGTCTTGTTTTTGAACCTTCGCTACACTGAGTAGCTGATGACAGTCTCACGTTCCTCATCACACTTTCTTTAGCTCACAAGCATCATTCAAAGAACGAGCTTTTAGAACTTCTGACGGATTAGAATTGGCAGAGCAGTCAGAGGCTCTTCGTTATTTACAGGATGTTTATCAAACCTTAGGTAAGAAAGAGTAATAAGAGGTGATAATGCTCATTTTGTTGATGTCTCGCCAAATAAAACGGTGGCAAGCTTCAAATCAGACAAAGATGTGAGGAATCTGATGTGTGGACCGTTTGAACTTGATTATGACACTGCAACATCTTCAGATAATGATGTTTTTGTGATTTTTATGTAAAAATTTTAAAACACCTTTTACCTATATCTCAAGCGTTCCTATCAGTCCTACTCACCAGTTGCTGTAGAGGCTAGTGATCTGTTCGGACATTCGTGCTATGAAGAGGGATTTTCCAAAATGCCTCGTCACTGCCCACCCAACCCCATCCCCCCAGACATATAGGGCACAAATGGCCATAAATTCATAGATAAAAATGCAACAAATCCAGTTCGATAGTAATTAATATATTAGATAGATAGATGGATGGATGGCTGGATTGATCTAGTTAATAAGTAAGATATCAAATAATAACAAATAATAAAAACAAAGTTAATAAATATGTTAGTTTGTAACTAATTGGTTATGTAAGCAAATAAGTTAATACAAAAAGAAGGCAGGAAATAAATGTATAAAGAAGTAGGTTAGAAGGAAGGAAATAAGAACAAAGAAGAAAGGAAGGAGGTAAAAGTACATAAGTAGTTAATTTAGTTAATAGCAAGATATTTAATAAATCAGCAATGAAGGAAACGTAAAAAAATAAAGAAGGAACGAAGGATTGAAGTAAGAAAATAAGTAAATACATAATTAAACTTGTCAATAAATAAGCAAGGAAAGAAAGGAAGGAAGGAAGAAAAAGAAGTAAGGAAGGAAATAATAAGGAACAGAAGGAAGGAAATAAAGTATGAAGGAAGAGAATAAGGAAAGTAAGTAAGCCAGGAATTAAGGGTCCACAATGTAGGATTTAAGGGGATCTATTAGCAGAAATGGAATATACTACTCTTAAGGTTGTTTTCATTAGTGTATAATTAGCTGTAACCTCAAATTATTTTCTTTTCATAAGCTTAGAACGAGCTCTTTATATCTACATAGGCTCCCTATGTAGATATAAAGAGCTCGTTCTAAGCTTATGGTATGGTATGGTAGAGGGTCCACCTCTACAGAGCCGCCACGCTGTGCCGCTACAGGAGCTCAGAACGGACAAACCTCTAGAGAGCGCATTTTGCATTTTTAACAAGTGAATCTGGAAGGAAGCACTGGAAGGACAAGAAAGAAGAAGGAAGCAAGACAAAGAAGATGAGAAGAATCAGTATTCAGTGTAGGCTGTATGAGACCCCAAATTTTGCAAAATGGAGCATCATGCTTATTATTTAGCAGAGAAAAAGCAAGGGAGTGTGAATGTAAGTACTGGAAGTACACTACAGGCACCCGACGGCCACCGTACATTTTAATACATGTTTGGAAAGGGAGGGGTAAGAGAGGGGCATTCAGTTGGTTGAATCCTACATAGTGGACCTTTAAGTCAGTTAGTATGGATGGGAATAAAGTATGAAAGAAATTTACCATCGTGCGGCACAACTCCGTCACGTACACACACAGCAGCCTGGGTTTATGTGCTTCTTAGCCATTGAACAATTGCCAGTTAGTTATCAGCAAACTTTTGTGGCAGGCTGTGCTAATTGAGCTGTGTGCTCAGGCAGTCAGAACAAACTGAGTGCTCAGTGCTGAGTGTGCTGAGACACTTGTCAATGCTGCATGGCTGCATGACAGCACACGTCACACACATCTGTTCTACCAGACTGATGGGAGAAACGTAAAACCCAGGAGAAATTCGAAAACGTTTGCAAGAATTGAGAATTTGCATACATCGAATGAAATGCTAATACACTGTATATTCAAGTTCAAGAGGCTTTTATTGTCATTTCGACTATATACAGATGATACAGTACACAGTGAAATTAGACACCGTTCCTCCACGACCAAGGTGCTACATATAGGACAAGACAGAAGTACAAAAGTGCACGTGTGCAACAGAAGACAACATAAAATGCACGTGTGCAACACTGCAGACAGAGCAAACATCACAGGAGATCAGCAGACAGTGCAGCGCTAATCCAAGTCGCGGTAGTAGAATGTATACATTTGTTTGTGTGTGTGTGTCAGTCTAGTCCCTGAGTGTACAGGAGTCTGATGTACCTCTTGCCAGATGGTAAAGAGTTTATTAAATGAGACTAGAGAAAGCTAGTTTAACTCGACCAGGTAGTTGTTCTCACCATGGCAACCATAACAACACAGTGCAACTTGAAAAGCATCTGATATGATTTACATATATTTATATTGTTCCAGTTTTACAAATTCCCACCCAATATCTAGTTCTTTAAGACGCATAAAGCCACATCTTTTTCGATACCACAGAACAGCTTGGAGGGCAGCAACAAATTGCCGCTGAGCTCGCAGACACCCACGACCGGGTAGAAAGTAAAGCCTTCTTTCCCATCCTGAGAGCACGGCCAGTTCAATTCTCTTGGACTGCAGTCACGTTCATGAATGCCTTTGGCATCATTCGAATACGCAACATTAAACCTGAAGCATTATGCTGCTCAGGAGCCTTGGACAGATCGCTTTTAATGGATATCCGTCTCCAGTTTTCACAGTCTCAACTGTCCACTCTGCAAATTGTATTTGAAACGTGAATACTCGGCAATCCTTACACACAAGATGGGATTAAAGATAAAGCGAAAGGCAGGATGTGTCAGGAAAATAATAGACAGTGAACCTGTCCTGATCAAATCCAACACATTATAGTAAGCAGTTCCTCTAATTAGCTCCTTTGTAATGAAAATTAGTTCTCGGTGTACTTTTATTGGTTGTATTGTGTAGCGCAATTGAAAGACTGTGTCTTTTTCTAAGCACAGACTCTGACACACTTAATCAGCCATTTAGTGTGACACGCAGGCGTTACATACGTGCACATATACGGTGGCATTGATATTTGTGTCAGTCACAAGAGATTCTAGCAGTGATGGAAATAAAGAGTGCACGCTTGACAAACTCCAGGCTTCTGAGAAGTGAGGAAGGAAATCGTTTACAACCTTCATCTTCTTCTCTGAAGGTGGATAATAGGCCTGCTTCGGATTTTTTTCGGTTTACAATCTAAGTTATAGTCATATTAAAGTTAAAACCATAAACACCAGTTTAACAAGCTGACATAAAAAGTGCTAGCTTAAAGGATATTACATTTGTCTTCAGGCTGTTTCTTCACAAGAGGAAATAGTAGATAGAAATAGAAAACTCATATACTGAATTGCCAGTTTATTAGGCACAGCAATCTACTACCCAATAAACTGGCAGTTCAGAGTTATACAGCTTTTTCCCCTCATCTGCATGGAGTTTAAAGCCAGGAACTACAGACAGATGCTCTTAATGGATGTTTGGTTGTACTCCTTAAAGTTCCTAAAGTAACATAATATTCCTAATATTTTTCATCAGATTCTATTTTTTTTTTTTGCATCCAAGGACCCTTTACAGCATAGAAAATGATTTCACAGACCTCAGAGTATTAGGCATAGCTTTCTTTCTAAACCTTTCACTGATAATCCAAAAGCAATTTCACTGTGTTTGAAGTATTAGAAGTGTTGCACTCTATTTTGCCCAACAGAAAAGTATTTACCCTAGCGGTGGAAGATCATGAGTTCAAATCCTGACGAGCCAAGGTCGCAAAATTGGCTGTAATTTCTGGATGGGAGGGGCATACTCTCTCTCCCCTGTCAATCATAGGGGTCTTAGAGCTTATGTACGCTACCAAGGCTGAAGTGGATGAACTCAAGTGGTCTGCTGACTAAACTGTGTGAACCATAGCTCAAAAAAAAAAAAATCCTAAAGATAGACTGTGATTAAATAACCTCTTTTCTACTTCCTCATACTTTTAAGCTACTGCACATGTTTTCTGAGAATTTGTTAGAATGTGAAAACCAAATGTGTCCTTCCTTCTCCAATTCTCTGCCTTTGTGATAGTTTAACCCTCATTAACGTTCTGTCTTTTTTGTCTCCCCAGCCCCCGAACCTTCAGTGCCATTTTCAGAGTATTTACTGCCAGTGTTTGAAATAAAGCACACGGCAGTAAAAATGGGCAAACCATAAAACTTTAAATAATAATAAGACAAATTAATGAAAATTCAGTCTCAGCTAATTTGGAAGGACAAGAGGACATGGGTGAATTACAGGTTGAATAGATGTGTGGTAATAAGTTAGTGAACTCAAAGACAAGAAGTAGGCTGTGTGAGAGAGAGAGAGAGAGAGAGACTAGCAGAGAGTTAAACAGCTAATATTTGTCTCACCTCAAAAGAAATGTGTAAGCAGTGTGGTGTTCTGGTGGTGACTCAAGATTAAATGATGTTCTGTGTGGAAGCGGCGTTGAAAGTTGAGTGTGTGTGTGTGTGTGTGTGTGTGTAGACATTTACCCAGCAGAGCAATTATACAAACCAAACAGCCTTGTTAAAATGGAAAAAGTAAGTAGAGTATGGCAATGGCATGAACAGAAGTCACGTTTATGTACATTTATAGCAATCAGTGTGTGTGTGTGTGTGTGTGTGTGTGCGTGTGCAGAAAGAGAAGTATTTAGCCCTCTTAATCTGCTGGACTTTAGGGAAAATCCCGTTCTAAAAATGTCTCTGTATTTCAGGAGACGAGCCATGGGATTTGACGTCAGCCCCTCACCACTTTGCAAAAAAAAAAAAAAAAAAAAAGTATATACTCCGTGTGTAAACATCCATGTGTGTTTGTTTTCCTGTCTGTGGATTGTGTGTTTAGAGTCTGAGGATGTGCATAAATGAGTATGCATAAACATGAATGTGTGTGTCTAGAACAAGTTGGACGCTTTGGGACATCTCTAAGTTGTTCCTCCACCCATGTGCTTTCCTACCAACCACACACACACACACAAGCACACACACACACACACCCAGAAACTCAGAAACTCGGCTCAGCATTTTTTTTTTATGTACTCCAGCCATTAGTGGTGAGGAGGGTCCATTAAGCAGACTACAGAGCTGTAGAGCAGATTCCCTGCTGCACAGTAAACAGCAGCACAGCAGAAACGAAGACAGCTTCACTGCTCACTTTCATTTTGGACGTTTTAACTGGACCGTCCTCGCATCCATCATCTGGCTGAGGTGCACTCTGTGTACGCGCTCTGTCTGCTGCAGGCATGCTGGTGAGTGCGGCGTGACATTAGCATTGGCATCGGCTTGTAGCGGTGATGGCACGGCACCACAGGCACTAACAAAGCTTTGATAGGCTGTTTAGTGAAAGAGTAAAGAGCTTTAGCCCAATTCTAAGGATTTGTGTGTCAGAGAAAATCGAACAACATGGGAAAACATGTCTATAGTATGTTTATAGACCAAATGGTAACCTTTTTTTATTGTTTTGTTTTTGATTAATTTGACATTTGACAGCCTTCGATAGAAAGTTTGCTAGATCTGGGGATGGATGCTGTATAGAAAATGTTCTTATCTAGGGAGTTTTATAGATCTGCTTAATATAGGTGCATATAGACTTTTCAAATATAATATTTACATATGTAAAAGCAAAATAAATCCACTTTTATGTTACATAAAATCACATAATGTTTATTCGAGCACAGTTCCAAGTAATATATGTACCAATTAGGTTCTATAAAGCTTATATTTCATACTCTGTGTAGTGAGCATATATAGAGAATATGAGGTAATTGGGGATTGGGCCAGTGTTCGCATTTAAAAAAGAATAAAATATAAGATTCCAGTGTAAAAACACAGCTAGATATTAAAAATAATGCAGCTATGTATCACCAACAAGAAATGAAAATTGAGAGTTTATAATAAAATCATGATATTGTTTTCTGAATATAATATAAAAACAGGCTTTAATGTTCAAATGCGATACATAATCTTAACCGTTATCATATACGGAATAATTACAGTCAAGTTATTTGACTGCCTATGATGTACATACTGTATTACTGTTCTGATTAGTAGTCATGTTTGGTGGTTGTGGGTTTTTTTCATCCTACGCTGATGCAGGTTTCCTGCTGGTGCCTTTGGTCTGTCGATTTCTTCCACAATCTGCAAAACACTGAGAGACCTGAAGGTGATGCTCTGCAAAGAGCAAGATGTCTGCATCATCAATAAACAGATAACTAAATAGATAGACTGTGCAGTTATTGATCCTGGCTTGACTAATTGCAAATCTGCTTTTGTTCACGAACAGATTTCCAAAGCGTTATCGCACCCAAGACGGGATATTTTTCACGTAAATGGCTTGTAGTGGTGTTTACCGGACGTTTAGATCTGTGAGAGTGTGTTTGTGTGTGGGTGGGTTGGGTTTGTGTGTGTAATTGCTTCTCATTATCCCCCTTCGTTCAATCTCTCAAGGGTCTTGTGTTCCTGACACACCCCATGGTCTGAGGAAGTGCCAGAATAAATGCTCGGTTCCCCAGAGAGCAGATCCCAGATTGGTCAAAATGCACCATGTATGCACACATCAGAGGAGCATGGCATTCTGGGAAACTGATCTGAAGCCAACTCTCAGAGCGAGTAAGGTCTCGGAGCATAAACAGATGCTGTTTGAGCTAGAGTGGATTTGGATTTATCACAGTGGGGTGTCTGTGTCTCTCCGCTGGAGTCTCTTCATTTTTTCACCCCGGGTCTTCGTCTAGATAAACGCTCACTGAACAAAATTCTCATGTAGCTATTCATGCTTGTGCATCTCCACTACACCAGAGTCAGATTGTAGTCACGTTTCCAGAATGTTTTCTTTCCCAACCCCCTCTAGGCCTTCCTGCAAATAACCTCTCTTCTTCTTCTACTCTCAGACTGAGCGGGGATCGAGCCCTTGTATGCGTAGCGAACTGTGCACAGCTGTTAGCTCACTCAGCAGCCCTTAAGTTTCCGAGACCCTTTCTCACACACTCCATGTTGTCTTTTCTCTCCTGGCAGGGAACAAGAGATCCTCTGTTCCTGACTGGTGTGAGTTTGTCGCCCGATTGGCCAGTCTACGAGGACAGCCTCATCAAGCTCAGTGTCTATGATGTGAAGGACAAGCACCACCAGATGGTAAGTGGCACCAGAGCTGTTTTTGTGCTCTTGATGAACTGGATCCCCTTCAGTGCATCCTTGCAGAGGAAGTGAAAAGAGTTATTCAGTTGCATTAGTGTCCTTTTCTTTCTTTTCTAATGCAACAAAGCATGTTCCGGTCCCCTTCACAGAGCTTTACATGAATGTGTTTTGTGGCTCCAGAGTAAAAAAAAAAAAAAAATGCCTTGAATATTTTCAGCTAAATGAGTTAAAAGGGAGGATAGCAGTGAAGCAGTGACTTTTTTCCATCCCATAGTGTTAGTAGTGTGGTGGTATCTCTGTACCAGTCCCAACCTGGCCTTTTACGTAGAAACAGACGTCCTGAAATCAACCTTTTGTATTTCATATTTTTGCATGATTCATCAGTATCACTACTTTTTGGGGGTAATGTGCCATGAAATCAAATTTCACCACTCGGTTTCTGTCTTTTCTAACATTTAATATATATTACCACTTCCAGAACGAAATTAGTTTTTCCAAATCCAGTTAAAATCCCCCGATCATTTTTAACATGATCCAATATGCGATGTATTGGTTATATCAGCGTAATATTGATACTGGTGCCATGTCAAGTGTGAGCATATTATGAACGAATCCTGTGATGTGCAGAGACAGTCTTTATGATTGCAGCACCAAAATAAATCCACTAGTGCATATGAGGGGTAAAAGATGCTCTTTTACATTCATCACGTCCTAAGAGGATCAAGACTGTCATGGCAAATAAGCATGCCCTTGCTGGAATGGTTTTACATGCTTGTTTGCTTGTTCGTTTTAATTAACCTTGGGAACAGTTGGAATGAAGTTGCGTTAAGTAGAGAGTCCATGTCTGATGTACCAACATTCCAATTAAAAGCCGCTCTGAAGGTCATCATGCGTCATGTAGTCTTCTCCTCAGTGATGCCGCACGGAAGGTTAATTTGATTTTATTTATGGCTTAAGATGGCTGTCTCGAGGAAGCCCTCTGTTGCTACAGTATCACAGACTATCTGCTTTTCCTAATTGGATCTTTAATTACAGCTACACCTATTACCACCAGCTGATGTGCTACATGTGGGCTTTTAAATGGCTTTATGGCCATTAAGTTCAGCACAGGAGATGTCATAGATGTGAGCCTCAATTAGATGGACAGTGTTAATAGATGGTGTTCTGCTCCATTCAGGCCCAATGGCCCAGTATGCACAAGCACCCAGCTCAGTTTGCATCCAGTTTCCTCTAATATAACAGTGCTGCTGGAACACCCCTCCTGCTCGCTGGAAAGCGTAACCTTGTTTGGCCTCTGCGGTGCATGTCTAATGAACATGAGTTTGTTATTAATGTCTCATTTCAGAGACTGACGGTGCAGCCAGGCTTTGCGGGCCTTGTGCCATGTAAATGCTACTACCAACAGCACCGATATATATGACTTATTCTTAATTTCACTCATTTATTAAGTCATTTATTACTTTATTATGATAATGACCCCTTGCAGTGTCTTAGCTTTTATGAACTACATTCTGTGTATAATTATGTTCTTGGATCTTTGTGAATATCCATTACTGTACACGTGCTTTCATATGCCAAAAACAATGGTTTTTAAGGTCCAATTATACTTTATTTATGTTCCCCTACACCTACGCATGTCTGTCTAAAGACATACGCTTAAGGGTACAACCCCAGTGACAAGTATTTGTAGTTTCTTTTTCTTCCAGAGTGTGAGCACCAGTAAGCCTGTTATATTTGTTACAGCGTAATAATCAGTCTGTCTGCCTTCATTTTCGCCTCTTTTTTCGCAGTCAGGTTCAGTCACAGTCATTGCTAGTTGTGAATTTTACCCAGTTGTGTCTAGACACTGGGAAAACGTACAAAGGGTCCCATAGGAACACGAGCCCAAAGCTGGAGCAGGTGTCACCAATTTGTTTGCCAACTTTGGGGGGGGGGGAGGATAGTTCAGGGGTGGTGGAGTGGTTAGCACTGTTGCCTCACAGCAAGAAGGTTCTGGGTTCAAACCTGCCAGCCAACTGGGGCCTTTCTGTGAGTTTACATGTTTTCCCCTGCCTCTGTGGGTTTCCTCTGCATGCTCCGGTTTCCCCCAACAATCCAAAGACGTGCAGATTAGGTCACTGGCTACTCTAAAGTCCTTAGGTGTGAGTGTGAATGGTTGTTCATTTCTGTGTAAGCCCTGCAATACATTGGCGACCTGCCAAGGGTGTACCCTGCCATCTTGCCTGAAGTCAGCTGGGACTGGCTCCAGCTTCCCCTGCAATCATAACAGATAAGCAGTATAGATAATAAATGGATAGATGGAAGTATAGTGCATAGGTAGCAGTTCTAGGGACTCTAAGGGACTTCTTGCTTCTCCTATTGAATGACAGCTAGTGATCTGAGAGAATCAAGAAAGATTCCTTGAGACAAGGCTGGTTTGGCATCAGGTCAAATCACATTGTTTACTAAATTGCCTATAAGTAAATGAGTACGTGAATGTGTGTGCATGATGCCCTGGGATGGACTGGCCTCCCATCCAGGGTATATTCCCACACAGTGTTCCTGGTATATGCTCTGGATCCACCACAACCCTGACCAAAATAAGTGGTTACTGAAAATGAATAATTGAATTAGAACATAATCTGCAGTGAAATCGCAATGTTGCTACCTAGCTAGTTTGGTCACTTTTATCTGCCCTGGACTACTTATCGTTACTACAACAATCAATATGTGAAGAAAAAAAAAAGGTCATTTGTAATATGAAGCATGGACACTTAGTCTAAGATTAGATCTAAGAAAGAAACCAAATTTCTTATGCTGTGCACTGAATGGCTTAGAACATTGCATCTGTTGGGATCTCTGCATGCAAGGCATTTGATAGAGGTCCATATGGGGCCTTGTGATGTTTCTACCTGTTTCATACCCAGTGGTTGAAGTAGCATCGGAGTTCCTTCTCTGTGTGCTCCAGCAGACACGATGTGTTTACAGAACGCTTTGTTTCAGAGCCTTTAAGTGCCATCAGCTGGGACGTGTTTGCTTGATCTCCTTTTCTGGATCAGAAGGTTATTTCAGCAAAACAGTATGTGTTGTGAGAGAGTATCATTTTTAAAACTGTTTTCCCCAAGCTGAACACCCACAGGCTCGCTCGGCTTTTTAAGACGATGACTATATTACTAGCGCAGTAAGTGACCTGAAAACAGAGTCACCGTGCCAAACTTTATACCTTGCATTTGTCTGACAAAAGACACAGGGAGTTTTTTATAACTTTTGCCATCCAGTGTTTCAGCATCCCGAACAGAGCCTTTTCGCTTCATGTTTCATCTGAGCACCATTTCCTTCTTGCCTGCAGCTCCGGCGCTAAGCATAGCAAGCTCGCATGAATAAGTGAGCCCGCTGAGTCCGCATGAATAAGTGAGCAGGAAGAACAAGAGGCAGAGAGAGAATAAGAAGCAGGGCTGAAGGCAGAGTTCGAGAAGTGGGTGACAGGGGTCTGATTGTACAGAGAGGACTTCTTGATGCCTTGGGATGTGCTGGAGGGGAAGGTTACACAGTTCTGGTCAGCACTTCTCCAGGGTGGAGAAATGGAGCATGATAGGAAATGATCTTAAACACTTTTTGGGCTAACCTTTGAAAGTTTACTCAAGGGATTTCACCTTATCTGTGTGGTTTTATCTGGGGATCAGCAGATTTTGGTGAGACACTATACACATCTGTATAGGTGTGTATGTGTGTAGTGTGTACTCCTGGCGTTAAACCCACTGAAAAGCCTTTGTTTTGTTTTTCGTTAAGGTTCAATTAGCAAATTAGCTCCTGGCCCAGCACAAACGCATAAAACACTTAACAGGGCTATATATTACTCGCAATTAGATTGGAGAATGCAAAAGAGATGAGGAAAGGAAGAAAGAAGGAGCGAATTAAAAGAGAAAAAGTGAGGCATGTGGTGAATGCTGATAAGATTTCTCATCCTTTTAGTGCTCATTTACCTCCCATAGGGAGCCGTTAAAACGTCAAGACTATTATCGGCCATGCAACTTGTTGTCAGTAGAAAGCAATTATCCACTGTCCGCTGCTTTAATGAATGTGTCACGGCTGCCTGTGGAACGGTATCATGGGTAATCATACAGTAATTTCTCTTGTCTCAGAGTGTGACTGAGCTGTTTTAGAACTGCATGCTCTTGGCCTCACGCTGCGCTTATTTCTGATGCACCGATGGTGCGCCGCTCACCTGAGCCAGAACAGGAGCCAGCCCACATTTGGCCATTGTCAAGACAGAATAAGACAAATGTGTTCAGACACACTCTCAAGAGCACCAAGAGTGCTTTTTAAGTGCCTTCAATCAAAGTCAACCTGATTTCATGCTTGCAAATTTGTAATTTGCATGACTCCCTTGAAGTGAGAAGTTACATTCAAGGTTATGGTTCAGTGTGGGGTTAGAGGTCATACTGTTTCTTTGTTTGTTTTTTTCTTTCTTCATTCATATAAAATCCAACTGCATTGCCCTTGTTCATTTAAAATGCATGGATTTGCCATAAGATCAATCATCACACTCTAACTGATGCTGCTTAGTTGTTCCTCGGATAGTTTAGGTTCGAATTACGAAGTGCTCACTAATGAGCTAGTTATTGTATTTCCAACACCTTCTCCTGTCGGGAAAGTCTATATAGTGTTTGTCACGAATGGAATGCGAATGCAATCAAACGCTTCCTTTATTTAAACTGGTTCAAAAACATGAGGCAGCAACCATGGTCAAACAGGCAATGAGTCGGGCGATCAGCAATTGTCAGGTTTCGGTGACCCTGTGCTAACTGTGGTCTCAGATTTCAGTTCTTGGCTGACAGGAGTGGAATCTGATGTGGTCTTCTGCTGTCGTGCACTCTGAGATGCTTTCCTGCTCACCACATTTGCAAAGAGTGGTTATTTGAGTTTCCGTTGCTGTAGCTTTCCCGTAGATTTTCTCTGACCCTTCTCATCAGCGAGGCATTTCCGTCCATAGACCTGCCTCTCATTATATGTTCTTTTTTCTTTTTGAACCATTCTATGCAAACTCTAGAGACTATTATGTGTGAAAACCGAAGCCATTTCCCCCATTCCTGAAATATACAAACCAGCCTGCCATCACCAACAATCAAGTCACTGAGACATTTTCCCTGATCGGAGTGAACATTAACTGAAGCTCTTGACATGTATCTGCATAATTTTATGTATTGCGCTTCTGTGACGTGATTGGCCGATCGGATGATCGCATGCATGAGTAGGTGCACAGGTGGCAGAAACTCTGATATCGAAATCATTCGTGAAACTACTTGTTTTTATGACATTCTTTTACAACTTAGGTATTGAACTGTTTATGATAATTCGAATAGCAAGTGAAGGCAAGATCACACTATTTCACTAGTCATACAAATCCATATCTCTCTCACACACATTAATGCTTGCAAACGTATCTGTCCGTACACGCACAAAGTCGAACTCTGATCATTAGCCCTGCTTATATAGATTTGTTCACATAAGAATTGCTGTGATGTATTGGCTTCATCCACACACACACACGCACACGCACGTACACACACACACACATACACAATCAGCAATCCCTAGAATGGAGGCTGATATGAGTTGAAAAGGAGCAGTGGGAGAAGAGATCAAAGAGAGAGAGCGCGAGAGAGAGGAAGAAAAAGTGAGAGAATGGAGGGCAGGAGATGTGGGAGATCAAACAAAAGCTCATGCATATATATTAACAAACATAGATGGATTGCAAGATAGATGGAGAAAGAAAAAGAGAGCCTCGCAGCAGCAGGCCGTAGTTGGTGGCCTTCTTTATTGCATAACGCTGATTGCTGTTGCCCTAATGCTCTCCACGATAAGCCGATTAAATCTGATCCTGTATAAATGATATGGTGAACCCCCGCTGAGTTTATCTAGCCCTCCCTCTGCCTTGCGTTTGTAGAGTTCTTTGTCTGACAGTAGTGTTTCTGTTAATTAGGATATATTGTTTCTGGATACAGGTTCTTCTGCACTTTACGGCTATAAGTGTAGGAGGTTTGGGTTCAAATCCCAGATGTGTTGTGTGCTGTAATTAGTGGTAGTGATCTTACAGAAGAGAAGTAGTCAATGTGTAGGTTTGAAAACACTTCTCTTCCTTCTTCCACAGAGGTAATGGCATGTGTCTGTGATTTTTATCAGAGTGTAGGTCTTTAATAGTGCTATATTGGAGTATAATAGAATTGGAATCCTGTATTTGGACTTAAGTCTGACTTATTGACATGATCTTACCTGAACTTGCTTACCTTTTAAATTGAGCATCGATATGGTTTGAAGGCAACTTTAACTTAAAATATTTGTTTGGGTTTTGTATGCTCAGGATTGTCTAGGCTAAATTGGCATGCCCCGATAATTAGTTCTTTAGTAATAAATAATATTGCTGAAATTCAACAAGGAGTCTTGGTTTACTTAGACTCCTCGTTTATGAATAAAATTAGCTGCTCTTTAGGTTTCACTTCACCGGCATTTTATAGGTCATATGTTTACATGTGCAAAACATTCCATTTTTAGCCCTTTAATTAAAAAAAAAGGCAATATTCCTATTAAGCTGTTCACATGGCTAATAAAAAAATGAACATTCCATTAATATTCCTGTTTACATGCATGCATGTCTACTTCAGCCTTGCTAACTATTGTCAAGTTGGTTTGTGTACAACGCAAAGTACTGACGGTAAAAAGGAAACAGACAGAGTATGCGTATCAAATTCCAAATACTCTCATATTCGGAATAATTGTGGAATTTTATTGTAACGTAAACGTACCGAGTGAAAATCGTACTGCTTAAGCACCTATAACTTATTTAAAAAGACCGGTAATTGTAAATAGTAAGATTGTAGTGAAGTAGGTGGCATTAGACACTTGGAAAAACTGTTCGAATTGCATGAATACAGTTCATTCATAAGATGTAATTATTCGCTAAGATCCTGTGCTGATGTCATGAGTTGAACTTGCAATTTACTGATGATAGTTCACTTTTAAGTTGCTTTCCCACCTGTTAGTCTGGATGTAAGTCCAAATCTAAGCTAGTACTTTTGCTTGTTTGTTATTTGGTTTGATTTATGTCTCCATACACACAATTAAATGACCCAAAAGGCTAAAAAAAAAAAAAAATTGGGTCCGTCATTCATCCATCCATTATCTGTACCCTTTATTCCACTAACGTTCCTGTTTACATGCATGCAGGGTAGAGTCAATCCCAGCTGACTTCAGGCAAGAGGCGGGTCACCAGTCTATCGCAGGGCCAACACAAAGACGAGAAAGCATTCACATTCACACCTATGGGCAATTTAGAGTAGCCGGTTAACCTAATCTACATGTCTTTAGGCTGTGGGAGGAAACCAGAGCACCCAGAGGAAGCCCACATCCAATTTCAACACAGAAAGGTAGCCAGCAGGCTCAAACCTACACCCTTCTTGCTGTGAGGCGACAGTGTTAACCACTACACCACTACTGCCTTCATTCATTAGTCGGAAATATGACGAAGAAAAAAGTAAACGCACCTTTGACAAGGGTGCATAGAAATCCTAAAAATCTGTGCTTACTATATTATTAGATAATTAATAATTATATAAATTTGCACATTGTATTCACCGTTTCATTTTTTTTTTCATTTCAAGTCCAAATTTCCAGAATGCATCAATATTAGCACCCTGTGGCTTGTCCACAACCCAAAACATGCGGCGTGTTTGTTTCACTTCCTGTTTTCTCACAACTGAACTGCACAAGAGTTCGAGTGGAACCGTCCTGAGACCATCTGCGCGAAATCGTTTGTTTGGAATTGTCGTTCTTGGACAATCAGATTTGCTTGGATTGTAAGGTAGTATTTATTATTTCTGAGATGTAGCATTTTACATTCTTTACATTCTTAAAGCCTCTGGTATGAATTGTTTCAGACAGGATGTTTTTTTTTTGCTCTACAGCATTGCAGACTTTCAGATATTGCAAAATGTGTCCCATTCAGTTGTATAATGGGGCTATAAGTTGAATATCACCTGTGTTAATAGCAGTCTGCATACGCAGCTATTTAAACCGACCATTTATGGAAGACAGTCAGTATTCAGGTTGCATGCGGCACTCGGTATTATTCCGGTTGAATCTTGACCCTGTGCTTCCTTCCTTCAGTGAGTCAGTGTGGTACTGTCAGACTGTCACTCATACTCCGGCTTTTCAGGAATGTCCCGTCTCCATCTCTGTCTCTGAAGGCCTGACCTCCATGGTCGGTCTTTCCCCTGAGACATGATTACGTCAAATGCTCTCCATCTCCAGAACCTTGTAGGCTGTATGGGCAGCTGCCTGAACCTGTATAAACAGTTTACATTATAGAAATCCTATTCCGATGATGAGAAATGGTGTGAATAACTTATAAACCATTCAGATGTTCTTAGATCAAGAATTATAGGGTCCAAAAGTCAACACCGTAAGTTTATGAAAACAAGGAATAGATTCGTTTCACACCTAGGGGCATTTTAGCATTGCTAATCCGCCTGCAGGCATGTTTTGGGGAGAAAAATGGAGAACCAGGAAGAAACACACACACACACACACACACATAATTGTTTTTTATGTCTTTGTAGGGACCTCCCATTAATTTCTATAGGCATAACCCTAACCCTAACTATGATAACCCTAACCCTTACTCAGCCCTAACCTTAACCAACCCAAAATTCAAGACTTTTAGCTATATTAGTTTTTTGATTGTTTTCACAGATTTTTGTAAAATTAAGTTTCTCTTTGTGGGGACTGTAACGATGTCCTCACAAGGTACAAATAGCAGGTTTTTTTATCACATCGTGTGGACATTTTGTCCTCACAATGTAATATAAACCTGGTATCACACACACACACACACACACACACACACATACAACATGCACAATTCCACACAGACTGTAACCTGAGCTCAGGACTGAACCGGGACGCTGTAAAGCGGCAACATTACTCACTGCTCCATCACCGGTCCAACTGTATTTTTCTAACAGGATTACTAAATATATCCGAAAATGACAGCCAAAATATGTGAATTTACTTCAGGCCTTATTGCTCATGTCTGTAGTTTCCCAGAGCAGATTATCTTCATTGTAATGTAATAACTAAACTCGGTACTAGACACAGCTCTGTTCCGTGAGGTTACTGTTAGTGATGGATGCAACGTTGGAGTAAAACAGGCATGTAAATCCAGGAAATGACTCATCAATCTGGGCTGCGTGTGGTAATCTGGGAAAATTGGATAGCTACACTGTCCTGTCTGTATGATCTAATCAAGCCCATATAAAAGGCATTTCTGAGTAGTTTTTCTCATTGTCTGGGAGGACTTTGTTCTGGTCAGGGTTTTGGTGGACCACTGATGGGATGCCAGTCCATTGCAGAACACTGTGAACTCCCTCACACACGACTGAAATTTTTTGGTAGGTAACAGGAAACATACATGAAGACGAGGAGAGCATGTGAAACAGCACATAGACAGGAACCCAAGCCTAACATTGAGGTAGCGAGTCTAAAACTGCGCCGCCATGCTTCCCTCCGTTACGCTTACTCGTCTAGTAAATATAATCTGTCTTAATTATGAAAGCATTTTGGATGCTAATGTACAGTATAATGCTTAAAGAGCCATGGTGCTGTGTAAATTAAAGATTTACTTGTGTCACCACTCACGGGAATGCAGTAAATGGTGTGCGATGAGAATATTCAGATATATTTCACTTTCGAATGAAAATCCCAAAAATAAATAAATAAATAAATAAGTTTGTGATGTTGAGAATCTGCAAACTCTTCTGTCCTGTCTACTATAGACTGGAGACTCCTTCCATAAGCGTTAAAAAAAAACAACCCCTGTTACAGAGGACTGGTAAATAATGACACATTATTTTATTTAATTGATATATTATTAGACTACGTGGAGCATCTGCCATACAAGTTTGGTACTATAGAAATGAGTGCATCAGTGTAAACCTGTCAGACAAGCTGTTACAGAAAATTAAATGGATTTGATTCTCAAATCCATCCATCCATCCATTATCTATAGCGCTTTATCCGTCTGGGTCGCGGGGAAGCTGGAGCCAATCCCAGCATG
>JAQQZX010000039.1:876070-891272 GCA_030068355.1 Notoglanidium maculatum | reverse complement strand
ATGTCTTTGGACCGTGGGAGGAAACCGGAGCACCCGGAGGAAACCCACGCATGCACGGGGAGAACATGCAAACTCCATGATTCTCAAATAATATTTTATTTTAGAATTTAACAGCGCTGGTATGATAAGAATTAACTGCAATGACTAAATCGAATGCTCTGACAATAAAAAAACAATATCCGTCATCGGTGACAGTCTCAGGGCTGTAAAAAGCACGTCCAGTCATTTCGTTCTGTCCGACAGGCAGACATACTGCTTAAGCTAGCAAGCCACTCGACAGCGGTGAGTGCTAACAATTCATTGTTTACATTCATTTTGATAATGTTAATTATAACGTGTTTTCTTACAGGTGAATAAGACATGAGGTAAAGCCACACTCCTCAGCCCAACACTCTCTCTTGTGGACCCGTCCTCCAGCGATAGTCAGGCAGTGCGCGGTCATGTGCGGGAGCAGTGGCGTTGGGGGGAGGGCTGAAGCCAGGGGGTGGGGGTTTTCGATTGGCTTTCATGGTTTCTCTAAAATTATCTAGCTTGATTCCTCTCTAAATGATGAAATAAAAAAAGTTTCTAGTAATATGCTCAAACTTTTGGACTTTATTGTATAGAAATCTGAGTGGCCACTTATACTGACTTTTTTTTTTAATTTTTTTTTTACTTCATTATAGAGATTGTATCTTTCTTTTTCGCTGTCTTTGTGGTCTGCTCAAGGTCTTGTCCCTATTCTCCCTCTATCGCTGGCTTTCCCTCACTCTCTCCATCCATTACTCCATACTAAATGTCTGCTACTGTATTTGAATAGAGATTTGGGCTGCAGGCAGGCTGTAGATCCCAGTGGAGGTTAGCGTGGGGCTGACGCTCCTCCGCAAGCCGAGCTCCATCAGCAGAGTGCACATTCCGAGATAAGCACTGAATGGCAAACAGCTTCAATCAGAGACACTCGATGGAAGCAATTACAGCAGAGTCGGCTGGCTGGGCACGGCCGGGCTGGGTGGCTGATAACACCTCCCTGTCAGACGGCCTGAGAAACCCTCCTGCTCCCTTTTTTATGCCACATTGTTTAGTCGCTGTCACATTCCCGAGGTTTTCTTCTTTTAGGTGAAGGGAGGGGAAGAGACGAGCGGGGCGTAGAGAAGACACTTGACAAGTGATGTGCAAAGATTGGCAGGTGCCAAGTTTTTTTTTTTTTAAACATCTAACTTTTTCTATGGTTTTCTTCCTGATGTTTAAATGAGTGTGTGTGTGTGTGTAGGCGAATGGAATCCGTCCTCCTCTACCTCTGAGGCATTTCTACATCTCCAGTGCTTTATGTTCACTCTCTACACCTATATTTCAGGTCATGTCTGTAAGACGGTCATTAGGCCTGACAGATAACATGGTTAATGTCAGTGCTGCCCACTGCACTCTTCTCCCGTCAGCAGTATAGTAGAAAAACCTCAGCCTTTTCCTCTATTGTAAACCCACAGTATTTTTGTAGTCGGGGCGCTTATAGCTTCTTCGTTCAGCTTTATTTATCACATAATACTTGGTTAGGATTAGTTTCTTTTTTTTTAAATCATATAAAATAGCAGAATATAACAGTATTAATACATAAATAAGCTTCAGGAAGCAAATGAGAACCTTTCCTATCAATCACAGTGACTAGCCAATCACAGGCATCTGTGAGCTCATGCATACGGAAGTGGACGGATAGCAGTTTCCTTCGAGTGTGTTGCACCGCCCCTGAGGTTGCATGTGCAGCAGTTTGAAAAGGTACATCCTTTTTACATCCTGGCTTGTTTCGCCTCAGAGGAAGGACGTAGTAGCTTTTGCTCTTCCTGCTTGGTAGCTGCCATGTGATAGGGGAGAGCTGTCTTGGCCATTACTAAGTGCATACTCACACTAGATGATCCGTACCGCTCCCAAGAGCATTTCACCCCCAAAAATTAGTTCGAGTCACTAGTGTGATCTCTGTGTACTGCGCTCGGGTGCAGTTCACTTGGGCCACTTGAAGAGGTGCCCCCGAAGCAGTTCAGCTGGGCTCGCGCACCGCGTGATCTCTGAGACGCGGAATCCCAATGCTATGACATGAACTTTCCATTCATTGGAGAATATTAGGATTAGTAGGATCGGCGAACAAAAAAACAGATTCCTCCTGCAATGTCAGCTGTTTACGTAAAAATCTTCTTATGCATGCAGCGTGGTTTACTGAAAATCACTGTGTTGCGTGTCACCATGCACAAAATTACTACAAATAACTGACAGTGTAAAAGCGAGAATGTGGAGCGGGGGGACAATTGCTCTCTGGAATGGGACGAGGCAAACAAACCTAGTGTTATTTTTTTTTCCTCTTCGCATTCGCACCGCCGGTAGGAACACTGTGATGTAAGCCAGCTGACGGTTGCTATAGCGACACTAGTTTGCCTTTTGTTTTAATATGAACGTGTGTCTTGTCCACCAGTGTTCTTGTGTTGCTGTGCAAACTAGCAACATTACGATTTAAACTTTTGTGTGTTGTGTTTCGGTCACATTTCTAGAGAAATGGATCATTCCAAATGGGGGAGACCAGGAAGTGTTACCTGCTGACTGTAAATTCTTTATTTTTCAGTATAAAGAGTGAATTTGTGATGGAAAATAGGTGGCTAACATGTATTATTTTTTCAATGGGTTTTCTTACATGATGGTTGAAAAACAAAAGCATGGATGGATACATGGACAAGAACATTTAGTCTAATTAAGATTTTTATATTTTGCTTAGATGTGTCTTTTCTTTATTGCATAGAGGTTCAATAAAGCCCGGACGCCACTGTCGGTCCATTTTAGGTGTTTTTTCTATTTTTCAATGCTAACGTTAAGAGCTGTTTTACTAACGTTTTACACAGATTTTTTAAAATGTACTCGGTCGATTCTATAGTTGTGCACAAAGCAGCCTATGATTCTATTTCACTGAAGTATTATGCGGTTTTGGGACGTTCGCATCTCTTTCTGTCTGTGCAAGACCTCTTCACAACACAATTCATAATACACAATTTCGTTTGTATTTTTCTTTTTTTTTTCTTTTTTGGGTGTGTCATCTTTTCCAAAAAATTCTGTTTAAAGTGAGAAATATTCGAATAGGATCACCTCGATAAGCACTCCTGTATCACTGCAGTCATAGCAATGTGCCTTCCTGTTCGAGGTGTGAGCCAGTGATTCATGTTTGTGATTATCAAATCTTTGTAGGCTTTCATGGTTCTAATTCCTTAGGCTTGGCAGCTAGGGAGCCTGTTCAGCATTATCAGACGTCCTCGCCGTCCTGGAGAGTGTAGTTCTAATCTTTTTCTTCACAGACAGTTCGAACAGAGAAGAAGCAGCTCAAGTTCCCTGTGAATAGAGTTTTTTTTTTTTTTTTTAATTGCAATCGCATATTCTCGTTTTGTGCTCTGTAAAATATCTGAAGGTTCCCAAAATGCATTCTTGTAGTACAGTGAAAACCCGTCTCGTTAAAATAGTCTCCTTGGAAGCCATTGAGGTGAAAAGTGGTGAATTAGTTTGTTAACAGGGCGCCGGAATGGATGGACCGGGTTTTTTTTTTCTTTTTTTTTTTTTTCCCAAGGCGTGGAATATTAAAAGCTATTTGGAACCCTGCTGCATGATTTTATAGTGCCAACATATCAGCGTGTGGCAGGCCTCCAGAGAGAGAATTAGCTTGGTCGGCTGCAAGTTGTTAGACAAATGTGGCACTCAAATAAAATAAAGCTGGCGCTCAATTTTACGCCCAGACATGGGCGGGTGGCTGCAGAGGGCCCTGAACAAAACGCAGTTTAATCGACTGCCTTTTTTTTATGCAAAGTCTGTCTGGAGTGTTAAAAGTACCGAGGCTTGACGCTGAAGTTTATGAGGGAAAGAGTCAGGGTGGAGTGGTCTCTCTCTGCCCTGGGGAACAGACAGAATGAAATATATGTGTAGCGTGACGTGGGTATGAAACATAAGTTTAGAGGTTTTTGTGTAGTGTTTTTCATCCTCCCTTTGAAATCTATGTACATTCATGCAACGTATTCCTTTTTTTTTCTTGTTAATTTCAATAAACTAAATGTATTCTGCTACTTTCAATTGTCACAAGCTATACGCTGTACTTCAGGGCAGAATTTGCCAGCTGCTCAGTCTTCCTCGCACAAGGCAACGTATTAATGCAAACATATTTATCTAGTGTATCGCCAAACGCTAGGCTATTAAGGTGGATAGTTGGCTGTGAAATAAATAAATGCTGTGCTTGAGGAGGCCTTCATTCTTCAGAGCACAAAACAGCAATGCCAATTAAATGCAGTCGTGTAAATCTAAACACTCGGGCTAATTAAAAAAAAAAAGTGCTGACTTGTTCACAAAGCAACCACAAGGAGATGCAGTTCAGCCTTGAGGCAAATGAGAACAAGTACATACAAGCAAACACACACACACACACACACAACCTCAGAAGAGACATGAGCAGGTTTCAGCTCAGGAGTTAACTGGTGCCAAGTGCTGAGTAAGCACTTTATTCCGCAAGCTATAGATAGATAGAATGATAATATGATGTGTTATGAGACGTTATCTAACGTACACTGCTAATTTCCTTTAAATGAATCCCCTTTTCCTGCTAAATCTCATTCCAGTTCTCCGAAACGGGATTTACCAGGATCAATCCGGTAATGGATTTTACATTTGGGAATTTAATTACGCAGGTCGCTCTTCACTCCTCGTTCATATCGTTGATTGTTATGGTATCACCGGCTCAGACGGATTAGCGGCTAAATGTATTAGCAGATCACAGGTGAACCTGGCGCTTGACTGATTCCGATCTCTTCCTGTGAACACTCCCTTTAGTGGAACCCGTCGAAGTGTATGGCGATGTATTGGTTTATGGTGTATATGTAATCACACTTCCTTCCAGATTCTTTAAAAAGTGTTAAAGG
Source organism: Notoglanidium maculatum (assembly GCA_030068355.1). Taxonomy (NCBI): domain Eukaryota; kingdom Metazoa; phylum Chordata; class Actinopteri; order Siluriformes; family Auchenoglanididae; genus Notoglanidium; species Notoglanidium maculatum. The sequence continues at coordinate 886,365 of JAQQZX010000039.1, read as the reverse complement.
AATTCGTTAGTTAAAGGGGCCAGCTCAGCCTTCCCAGAATCCAATGCGTTGTTTTACTATCGAAAGCACGTGACGCTACCTGCTAGCCCTCTGTGCAGAAAAACCTCCTGAAATTCATCTTTCGTGATCCCTTCCAAACTTTTTCTTCATCTACATGTCATACATGGAAGCTTTGAACAAAATATACCTTGTCTTTTCTTTCTTTCGAGGGCACCCACAAGACGGCCAAGGCCAGTTTGGGTCCGTTACGGAATAATCATACAACCAGAATGGATCGTTTGAAAGAATTTAAAATATTTGCAAAAATGTCTTTGATTTTATGTTACAGTTTAAGATCTATGGGGAAGGATGGTGGCAAATTGTTGCGGATTGTTTTCCGAATATCGATGGTATTGAAATAGCGATTTGCTACTTGGCGCAGAGGATTCTGGGAAGGGTGAGCCGACCCCTTTAACGTGACATCTACGGCAGCGTTATAAAGGCTAAGATCTAATGCACTGTAACGTATAAATCATTCCAATCTGTGTAAATCAATGTCCTTCCTTTTAATTCATCTTAAATATTTTTGTCTAAATCATAATTAATACATGTTGTTATGGTTACCTTCCAACATGGTAGTTATATGGTAACGCAGTAATTAATGCGGATTGTTGCGGGTTGATTTTGGAATATCGGCACCATCAAAAATGGCGACGCCACTTGGCGCAGAGGATTCTGGGAAGCGAGTCAGCATTTTCAATGCCATCGATATTGATAGATTATATCTCACCAATGATAGAACATAGATCATATATTGAAATTTAAAATATTTTGTCCAAGTAATGTGAACTGGCCCCTTTAAATTGTCTTAAACCACTGCTGCAGAACCAGTGCAGTGTTGTCAGATTGGTTGGCTTGGTTTCATCACTTTCAGCTGAAAATTACTAGCCCTGGGCTGATATATCGTTGATGACTCATTATAACCATCACTTTTTACAGCTTCACTTGGCAAAGATGTGTTTTGCGCAGACTGAATTGGATGTTTGTTTGTTTTTTATTTGTTAACCGTAATCAGCCTGCAGACTGTGGATACAATCTGGCAACCCTGAGGCTGACATTTTGGACAGGAAATTACTGTTGGCATTACATGCCAGGGTGTTACACACACTGGCCAATGAGAGGCTTCGCCATCATTATGATAGCGGAGGAATGCAGTCATAATGGTTATGGCTTTGGAAAGAGGCAGCTCATGCAGTCACTCTTAAAATATCAATGATTACTTCTGTGAAAATGGATGTGGATGTGCTTACAGGGAAGCTTTTGTTTCTTTTAAACATAATCTCCACTTGTCTGTATCACCCTCCATCCCACATTTACCATCCAGACTAACTGAACTGCACTTGCACTTCGACGATAAATACGTCTGATCTGTTCAGCTTTTAGCTGTGTCTCAAATCACATACCAAAACCTAAAACTTACCATTTTTACATGGACAGATGTTAACCTGATGTTAGCAATAATTCGGCAATGTTCTCGATTCTCCAGCAAACTTGATGTGCTGTGCTGTGTGTTTTATTCATTTATTTTACAAATTATAAATCTCCGAGATTTTAATTTGTAACTCAGAGTAGCGTTCAAGCAAGCCACATTTCAAATTAATATTTGACACTAATCGGCACTAAGCACAGGATTTCCCTTTGTCCATCTACCTCCTCGAACAGACTAGCACTGTGTCTCAAGTCACGCATTCCTGTGCTATTGCAGATCATTATTGAGTACTAACACTAACTGGTTTACCTATTACAATTAGGCTTAGAATTTTAAAAACCTCTCTTGTAGCCTTCAACGCTACAGAAAGGTCTGTTTGGGTGACAGCCTTCTGAATTGTCTAGATTAGTGAATATGTTTGAAGGTAAAGTCAGGGTTTTTGATTTGAGACGAAGCTTGTGAAAACAATCCGTGGAAGATTTGAAAGAAAATCAGAGAAATGAACCATACTATCTCTTTCTCTGTTTCCCTCTCTGTCTGTCTGTCTGTCTCTCTCTCTCTCTATCTGTGTATCTCTGTCTGTGTCTCTGTCTCTCTCACTCTCTCCCTCTTTCTATCTGTGTATCTCTGTCTGTGTCTCTGTCTGTCTGTCTGTCTCTCTCACTCTCTATCTGTGTATCTCTGTCTGTGTCTCTGTCTCTCTCACTCTCTCTCTCTTTCTATCTGTGTATCTCTGTCTGTCTGTACATCTGTCTCTCTTTCTCTCTCTTTTTCTGTGTATCTCTCTTTATCTGTCTGTCCATCTCTCTCTCTCTCTCTCTCCCTCTCTCGCTCTCTCTCTTTCTGTGTATCTCTCTCTATCTGTCCATCTGTCTCTCTCTCTCTCTCTTTTTCTGTGTATCTCTCTTTGTCTGTCTGTCCATATCTCTCTCTCTCTCTCTCTCTCTCTATCTGTAAATCTGTCTCTCTCTCTCTCTCTCTTTCTGTGTATCTCTCTTTGTCTGTCTGTCCATCTGTCTCTCTCTCTCTCTCTCTCTCTTTCTCTCTCTCCCTCTCTCAGTGTATCTCTCTCTCTCTGTCTGTCTCTTTCTCTCTCTCTCTCTCTCTCTCTCTCTCTCTCTCTGTCTCTCTGTGTATCTCTCTCTGTCTGTCTGTCTCTGTCTCTCTCTCTCTCTGTCTGTCTCTGTCTCTCTCTCTTTTTCTGTGTATCTCTCTTTGTCTGTCTGTCCATCTGTCTCTCTCTCTCTCTCTCTCTCTCCCTCTCTTAGTGTATCTCTCTCTGTCTGTCTCTGTCTCTCTCTCTTTTTCTATGTATCTCTCTTTGTCTGTCTGTCCATCTGTCTGTCTGTCTGTCTGTCTGTCTGTCTCTCTCACTCTCTCTCTCTCTCTCTCTCTCCATTTTTTCTCTTTCTCTTGAAACACATTTGCTTTGATCTCATTGTTTCCAGAGTGGCTAATGCACTATTCATGAATTTTACAAAACACAAACCATCTCATTTATGTTTAGAAGTACGATTTGCCACTCATTTGCAAAAGCAAAAACATTTTTTTTCTCTAAGTGTTACTGCTATAATGATTTTCTTCCCCGGTGACCATGCTGGTGGTTGCTTCATTGCCTGTGAAAAGGCTTTGGTGGGCTTGTCAGAATTAATCTACTGTAAGTCTAGCTCCATACGTTCATAAATCTGATGTAGCGAATTAATGACAGCTATATAAATGGCTGTAAGGAGAGCGTACAGCAGGGTGACTGATGGCTCTGTCTGACGGGCCAGCTGCTGATTTATTCTGCCTTAAATTTGACGGAGCAGGTGTCAGGACTGCTGCGCGACTGTAGCATGCATGTGCTGCTTATTTCCAGACATTTCTCCTAGTTGTGTCTTGGATCTGTGAGCATCACTGACCTTTTTTTATTTTTTGGTTTTACAGACAAAAATCTCTCTAATTTGGCTTGAATTATTTGTGATATTGGATAGATATTTGCATATCAATAACCGTTCACAGTTTTGTACATTATGCCTGGGGTTCTTAAGCTGTTTCTCATTCAGAGACCCCTTACAGTAATGCAATAATATTCTAGCTATTTATAGGAGCCATAGAGCTTTTCGTTCTTGACAGAATCCAATCTGTCCAAGTCCATGTTTACATGATTTATTGGTGACTTAGTTTAAAGCTACTGAGGTTTGGGTTAAACCCCTTCAACCCATGTGACCTGCAAATAACTAAAAGACCTTCATGAGAAATACAACGTTGACAATAGTAGGTTGTGATTTTCACTACTGTACTGTACTGGCTATAGTTTACTTTCAAACCGGAGGAGCTTTTATATAATTCTGAAAACTGTTAGAGGAAGTTGACCCTTTTTTTCTATGTCCGAACTGCAGTTTTTTCTTAAATTTGTTCTTAAGAAAGTCTTCATCGGATTCATGTTCTTAAACTGCAGATTTGTTCGCAGCTGTGTTCTTATATCGATGAATCTCATTGTCGCTGTAAACAGAAAGTGCGTGCCTGTTGTACATAATTAGCATATGGAAACGCCCCGCCAATCCCCATAGAAGGGCATGAGAATGCAGGGCCGTGTGCACATGCAGGAATCCCAAAGGAAAGTTGAGGGCGAAGTCAATAATGCCGCTATGATAATCTGAAGATGATGGAGCACCGGAATCCAAACATAAGAAAAACTTCAGTGGCGGTTCTGCGGCAGGAAGTGAACAGCAAATGAGCGGTCGTATTAATTAACGTCAGAGGTGACTAAAAAAATTATACAAAGAAACAAGATACATGGGATGCTATTACTCCATCAGCGAATGCTGTCTCTGAGCAAGGGCACACATATTGATGAATTGAAGTGTTAGCGGAGTGTTTATTTCTTTTAAAAAAGACAATAATGCACTGTAAAATAATGAAAATAATTCCATCCGATTGTAATTTCAATCCTGTAATATAATACAACTGTAGAATTGACGAAAACATCATAAAATTATTTTTGCACAAACATGTCAGCGCTCAAATCGGCTCTTCGTAGATTCTGTTCTTACCTAAGGACAAATCCCAGATAAAGAAAACATTGCGGAATGTCAGAATCTTCGTGAAAACTGCGGAAGTGGGTTTTAAGAGGACATTTCTTCTTCAAAACCTTTTGCCCATAGTTCTTAGAACTCTGTATTGAGGGACTTTTTAGCTCCTACTTCAGCATAGGTACTCTCCCAACACAAGAGGAACAGTGAGTGATCGACGTAAGTGTACACTGATTGGTTGAAAACATGAGCCATTGCACCATTTTTAAAAATCCTTGTAAAACGTTAGCCATGTAAACAACAGCTCTTAATGTTAGCATTGAAAAAACATGAGTCTAATGCAACAGAGGAAATACAAAGCGATTTTAGCGCACATCATAAAATCAAAATTACACTAACGTTCTTGGCCATGTGCTCGTCCGTGTAATCCGTACTAGCATGTTAGGTAAACATATACTGTAATAAGCAATTACTAACTATTTTCCACAATAAATTCAATCTTTTTGATCTGAAATAAAGAACTTACAGTCATCGTTACACTTCCTGGTCTCCCCTGTTCTACAGCACCGTCCTGTAGAAACATCCGACTGAAACACGACACACAGTAGTGGACAAGTTTAAATTCTAATGCTGCAGGTTTGCTCTTTTGACATCATCCCAAAACCTGTTCCAGTAGGACAGCGCCCCTGTGCAGAAAGCTCAGCCCGTGAAGACGTTGCTTGACCTCAACTTCAAAAAGGTCTTCCTATTTGACCCCACTAATATTCTTGTAGCTGAATGAACAGAAATCTGAAATATTGAAAGTGAAGCACGGAGGCTTTTATAGGAGATAAATAGCTGGGTTTTGAATGATGTTCAACGAGCACGAATGCATTCAAATGCTAAACTTCATAATTAATAAAAATGTAAAAGCACTGAATACATCTGACATCCCTGGTACTTCTATTCACTGTTGCTCCTCTGATAATTACCACTGACTGCAGTATTGATGCCAGGACTTCATCCATCTGTGCCTTTTTTCTGTGCCTCTGAAACCTATTTCAGATCATTTCCTTGAGAGGTGGACCATTTTTTCTTCAGAAGTGTGGAACTGTAGCTACCGTTTTGTGGCATTAATGCGCAAGAATGCCATCTGTCAGTACTCCTTTTAGACACTTGAAGCACTGTGACTCAGCTCATCTTGATCTGTGTGTGTGTGTGGGGGGGGGGCGTGTTGTTTTTGAGCAGCTGAGGCAGTAAGCAAATAAGCATTTGATCAACATGAACCTCCATAGATGTGTGTTATGGGGTTGTGTGTGCATGTTTGAGAGACAGCTGGCTGCAAAGATCACGTGAGGCCTGAGAAAAGGGAAGCGGCTGTAGGCTGAGGAAAAAGATAACGACTAATAAACGCCCGCTCATGCAGACCTTTGACCCACAGGAGGTTATGCGACGTTGATGCAGGGCATCCGCTGCACTCGAACACACTGCCAGTGGTGTAGAGTGTGTAGACTTTTGCCACTCTGTTCTGTGTGAGTGTGAGTGTGTGTGTGTGTGTGCTTTCAGTCTGCTTCTGCGATGACACAGAGGCCAGCTCGAGCTCTGAAGAGCTGTTAATGCTACACATTTGGGAATCTCACTCAACAGCTGACTGCGGCTGCCTGGAGGCTGTGGGACTAGACTTTGAGCCCTCGGAATGTGAAAGGGGAAGAATGAGGAATTCTACGAAAGCTGGGATTAATGGGAAGCCCAAGAAGTTTGATCAGCAAGGCAATTCTGACTGGGGAATTTACACTCTCATGAATTCCATGGTGTCTGTAGGATTTTAAATATGTATGTGAGGAATTTGAATTCCTTTGAATTAAAATGTAAATTATAATTATTAAAATGTTTCCATTTTATTTTGAATTATGAATTAAAATTTTGTTTTTGAATTAAAGTCATTAAGTCTTAAATTTTAAGACTTTTTAAAATCTTAAATAACTATTATTATTATTATTATTATTATTATTATTATTATTGTGTGGATTTTATGATATCTTGTACAATGTGATTGCATTGTCGGATATTTTTTTCTCCCTTTTTTCAGATTTGATATCTCACTGCACATTTGGTCGTAAAATAGGTTTGTAGCTGTACTAAACTTTAAGGATTCCCCAGACACCCTGTGAATACCTTCAGAATGTGTAAATCTCCTTGAAGATATCATGTATTGATTCTTTAGTAGCATGCTTAAAGATATGACCATGTCTCCAACCATATTCTGAAGAGAGAGCGAGCGAGAGAGACAGAGAGCGAGAGAGAGACTATGACCTGCGATCTGTATTGCTGCGTCTGCAGGAGGAGAGAACAGGATGAGGTAAGAACACACAGACAAGGGTGGAGGTTGGAAGGAAAAGTGGAGGTGGTGAGGAGGCTGTTGGGTGAATGACATGTAGGGACAAGCAGGGAATTCCTTCGCGGGCTGCGCAACTCCTCCGTACGCCTTTATTTCCTCATCAGTGGTGAACAGAAGTTTACTGTGTTGACGGTGCAGCGTGTGTGAATGTGGATTAAGCGTGATTGGGTACGATACCTAGTGCGTGTGGATGTAATTGATGCGGATGGGTCTTTCAGGATTCCTGTGTAGGTAAGGGTTGTGTTTTCATTTGGATAACATGCTTGTAGATTGTAGTGTGTGAACTGAAAATGAAAGCATGATCAGATCTAAAGTTCATGTCAGAAATGCAACCCGCGTGAAGTTTATCTCTGAGTGCTTTTCCTTTGAGCTCTGTGACAGTTTTATCTCCGTAGACACATCAAAAGAGACACCAGTTCAGAATGGCAGTGAAGTTTAATTTTTTTTTTTTTTTTTTTGAACAAGTGTTTAAATGAAGCCTTTAACCATTGGCTCAAGGATGTGTTAACTAGCTTCTCTCAGATCCTAATGGGACTCTAAATGAGCGCTTTATTAATGCAGACACGCTCGGAAGGTAAATCAGTAAAGACTATAGATAAAAGGCTTGTTGATGGTGCTGGAATCAATTATAAGACAAATATATGTGTGTGTGTGTGTGTGCACTCGCTGGGTACTTTCTTAGGAACATACATACACCAACAGATTCATGCAATTATCTAATCAGCCAATCAAGTGGCAGCAGTGTAATGCATAAAATCATGGCAAGCAGATTCAGATAATATTCACATCAACCATCAGATTGAGAAAAATGTGACCGTGACATGATTGTTGATGCCAGACGGGCTGGTCGGAGTGTTTCTAAAACTGCTGATCTGCTGGGATTTTCACACACAACAGTCTCTAGAGTTTACTCATAAAGGTGCAACAAAGAAAAAAAAACATAAAGTGAGAGGCAGTTCTGCAGACAGAAACACATTGATGATGAGAGAGTTCAACTGAGAATGGCCAGACTGGTTCGGGCTGACAGTAACTCAGTTGTACAATTGTGGTGATCAGAAATGCACCTCACAACATACAGCACATCAAATCTTGAGGTGGATGGGCTACAACAGCAGAAGACCATGTCAGATTCCACTTCTGTCAGCCAAGAACAGAGAGCTGAGACTGCAGTGGGCACAGGCTCACCAAAGCTGAGCAGCTGAAGACTGGAAAACTGCAGCCTGGTCTGATCTCGATTCACACACAGATCGTAGGAATTTGACACCAACAGAATGAATCCATGGATCCAACCTGTCTTGTGTCAACAAGGCTGGTGGAGGTGGTGTAATGGTGTGGGGAGTGCTTTTCTGGCACACCTTGACCTCAGTCAACCACTGCTTGAAAACCACAGCTTATTTGAGAATTGCTGCTGACCATGTGTATTGCTTCATGGCCACAATTTACTCAATGGCTCCTTCTTCTGTTCTTCAGTGGCCTTCCCAGTCAGCAGATCTGAATCCAATAGAACTCCTTTAAGTTGTGATAAAATGGGAGAAAGTGCAATCAAATCATGTCAACATGGACCACAATCTCAAAGGAAGGTTTCCAACATCTTGTGGAATCCGTGCCATGATGAATCGAGGCTGTTCTGAGAGCAAATTGAGGCCCTACCCAGTATTAGTAAAGTGATTGTGATCTTAACATTTTTTCATATAGATTATACAACATTTATCACATCATTTATCAGTCAATTTTAGTGTATTACTTACAACACTACTTAAATGTACAGCATTTTTCAGTATACAGTACGTGCTATCGGTTTTGAAATAGTTGACCCTTTTTGAACCGTTTCTTTTATTTTTCTCAGAAGTATTGTCATGGTTGAGTCCCACAGACCACACATACAAACCGACTAAATGCTACCATGTTGCTTTGCTTCTGCATAATCTCACCACGCTGCAGTTAGATCAGATAAAGCACACTCTTTTTTTCTTCCCCCCTTACACTTAAACTTATTACAATTTCATATGAGAGTGCTGTTTCCTATGCTGTTTGGCATTCTGAATCCTTTGCCTTTTAAACGGTTTCCTTTTACAATTGCTTACAGCAACATATTCGGTTTAATTACGAAGCAGACGTATAAATTCTCCTGCTATCGTCTTTTATGAAACGTTAATTGGCCTCACGTAGCATGTGTTACACTCTCGGCCAGAGATACGGCACTCAGCCAAAGACAGAGACGAGCTGATGATTAAGAAGAAACCTGAGATCCTTGTATTTGTATTTGTGTGCCATTCTCACTTTCTGAAAGGTTTTTATTAGAAATGTGTGTCTCTTTGCACCTCAGTCTCTGATCCAATGCGTGAAAGCACGTAAAGCACCTAATGATTCAATGTCACGACATTTCCATGCAATACATTGCGATACATTGTGATTCAGAGCCATACACCGCTATCATCAAATTCTTGATGCTCTCATTTTTGCAAAATACCACATCTTAGGGACACGCAGAGATATGACGCAACCACTGAAAAACTGAAAAACACAGATCTCATATGTCTATAGCCAAGTGTGTCAAAAAACATATATTTTTTCCAAAGAGAAAATAAATAAAGTGCTGTTTGGATGGAAAAATATTTCGGAAATACCGTATGTCTATCATAGCGTAAGTAATGTTGATGGAGGACATCTGTAGTGATTATGATGGCTTTGCATGAGATAAGCAATCTCCTCATTAAAAAAATTACATGCATACTCTATAAACCTCATTTGAATCCAAACTGATTTTCAGCTTTATTATAAGAGTTTGTTATAGAGCTTGGAGCCGCACAAGTTGTGCTTGATTGTTAGGCCACGTGATCATAACATATTTTGTATAAACCTTAAAGGTGACATATTATACCCCCTTTCAACAAGTTAACACAGTTCCCTGAGGTCTTAATGAAATGTCTGTGACATACTTTGGTCAAAATACCACACGGATAAAGCGCCACAGCTCCTTCTTACCCTGTTTAAACAGCCCTGTTCAGAACAGGAGCTCCTGTTCTTTTAAATGATAATGAGCCCTTGCTCACCCCACCCCCCTCTTCCGCCAGCCAATCAGTTAGCACTTTCCTCATGAATATTCCCCTGCTTCTCAAGCTGTGAGTGAAGCTACTAAGATGAGGTGTGGTATAATGCTTATGAAGCTCCCCTTGTGACATAGAAAGGAGAGCCAAATCTGAACTGCTTGTTGAGGCACATGTTTTCTGAAACAGGCAGCACAAAAGAACATGACTGCGTTGTCTTATTTAAGAGGTAGGCACTTTAGATACCCAAACGTATTTGCACAAGCACTGAAAAAGTGAATATTTCTTTATATGTCCCCTTTAAATCTCCAACCATCCATTATCTATACCGCTTTATCCATCTGGGTTGCGGGGAAGCTGGAGCCAATCCCAGCATCTTCGGGCGAGAG
>JAQQZX010000039.1:839156-875970 GCA_030068355.1 Notoglanidium maculatum | reverse complement strand
AATTTACAGTGCGGATGAATCATAGGGAAGCACGAGAAAAAGAAGAAATCGGACAGATCCGTTCTCATTATCTTAATTGTTAACAAGATATTTGAAATTATATCTTTGCTAGAAATTAAACACCTTTAATACCACAAAAATTGCACCTATAATTTTTTTTTTAAATGTCCTTGGAGGTTTACTTAGAGAAGCACACTTTAAAAAAAAAAAAAAAAAAAAAAAAAAAACCTAAACAAGAACTAAACAGAATTTCAGATGAAAATAACCATGTGCTTTTCAGCTCGCTAAACATAATACACAAAATCACATACATACACACCGAGACATAGAGGGCATTTTTCAAGGGCTATCTTAGATATGAAAATGAAATCCCTCAGAAAAACACCTTTCCAGGAAGAGGAAACACACTGACACACACACACACGCACACACACACAGAGATAAGGCTAACGTGGAATTTCAACATTGACACTAATTTTTACTCAGCTTCGATGTCGAGGAGGCCTCAGTGCCCAAACGTCTCCTCCAGCACAATTATCCTTTGAGAGACAGAGACGGAGCGAGATGCTGCTCTCATAACGTCAATCCTAATCTGTCTCTGTGTCTCCTTCTTCTCCACCCATTCCCTCTCTCTCACACTCTCCATCTCCACCATGGACACTCTCTAGCTCGTTTTCTCTTCAGGAGGTTCCTCACTCAGGACCGTCACTGTTGTGATTGCCGGTAACCATCAAACAGCTGTGTATGTGTGTGCCCTCGCTTCCCTTCTCCCTCTATCGGTGTGTCTTTCACTTGTACCCACTCTGAAGTGTCACATTACCACTTCTCCTAAACCGGAGGATGAAAGGAAGGAACTCGCACTCATACCGAAAGTTTCCTTTAATCAAGAGTGAGATGGTGAGAAATAGCGCGAGACTGGGATTGCATTTCACTCTGGACTGGAGGCTGGGGCGGCAGGCCGGTTCGTCTGAGCAGCTCTCCTCCTCCGTCACTCTTAGTCTGTACACTCATCGGGCCTGAGCCAATGACGAGCTTCTCTGCATATGTAAGTAGCTACTTGTAACATAAGCATCAGTATTGCTCACAGTGAAGAGGTGGAGGTGTCGTTTTACTCACCACCTTTTCCAGAGACACCTACTGAATGTTAGAATTGTAGAGCTCAGTCCTTCTTATTGTTCATTTTTTACAATGAGAAGAGGAATTCGTGTATGGAAGGAAAGTGTCACTTTTGTTCATTGTGTGTATTAGCATTGTGTGTGGAATGAAGCGCATGGTCACGTTGGTTCCTTAAATTGCTTTTTTCATTACAATGAACAGGTTTGAGTCATCTCATTTAAATGTAAAGTCAATGTGGTTGGTATGTGGCACGGTACCTTACCAGGTATAGTTCTCCTCTCGTAGCTCCAGGGTACCTGCTTCTTCGGTTCCTCTAGGTTCGACTGGAAAGTCTGAATTGTCTCTAGCTGTGAATGTCTGTGTGGTGCCCTGAGTTACACTTGTGTCCTATACCCACCAGGGTCGATTCCCTCCTCACACACAGGATAGACTCCGGAACCACCGCAATCCTGACCGGGATAAAAGGCACTTACTGAAGTGTTGAAGTGCACTTACTGAAGTTCAAACATTTCATTTTCTCCACAGGAATAGCACCCTAGAGAGCACATCATGTTTTTGTTCGCATGTAGGGGCATCATAGAGGCCAGCGCATCATATATTCTACACCTAGACACGCTAGAGGCATCATGCTTTCTCGCACGTACATTCTAGGGCACGTCATTGTGTATTGCTGCACATAGTGGCACCTTTGATGGCAAGTTCCACTGTTTTTCCACTGTAAGGGCACCCTAAAGGGCATTTATCATATCTTATCTACCATATAGGGGCACCCTAGAGGGCATTTTTGTGCCATTTCAGTGAGCTCAGTTTGGAGCACATGATGTTTATTTTGATTTTTTAGCTAGCGTTCTTGGTGTAATTGTCAACACTTTTCCAAAGATGTTCTGTTGTATCCTGGATGATGTAGTAATGGGTTATCTAATTGGTAAGCTTGACTTAGCAATACATCTAGAAGGCAGAATCTCCCTTTCAGGCAGTTATCCTACAGTTGTCTCATCATATTGGAATATAACATAGGTGCCACTTTCATTTTCCTCCCTGGGCCTCCAGCAGTCATTAATATCGCCTCTGTGCTTAACTCAGAAGAATAAATGGCCAGCCAGGTCCAGTTAAAACACATGGAAGGATATGTGAATGCTTTTCTCATCTAACATTGTGCTTTCTTTGAGAATTGGGTTATCAGTTGCAACTAACCACAAGACTAGCTTTGCTTCCTGCCCTGTCTCGCCGCCATCCCCAAAACTCCTTTCACAGCACACCTTATTTCGTTTGCATTAAAGTCTGTTCTGTGTGAGTGTGTGTGCTCGTGTGTGCATGCATTTGCATGTCGGTCTACCAGTATGCAGTCCTAAATATATTCCTGGATTGTAGCCAAGCCCATGTACAATCCTTCTGTTTGATTCCTGAGCTTGACTCGTGGTTCGTCCCACAATTTGCAGTACGGTACTGAGTACACTCGGCCCTCTTGGCTTTCTCTGCCAGTTGCACCAAATGATGCATTTTAGTCAATGACTGGTGTTACACATGATCAAGTGACGAGGGGATTTGGGGCAATTACTGCAGCTTTGGCGCACAGCCAATAGCCAATCGGATGCCAAAATGCATACTTAACTGGTGATGACTGTGATTTGCGGAAAACAAAAAGAAAAAATAAATAAACGTTTGGCGCTAAATCGGGGTCTGCATCATTCAGCATTGAATCTGTTTCCTTCAGCCACATAACACAATATAAAACCGGCATCTCTTTACTGCAGTTGTTTCTGTGTGTATGATAACTGAAGGATTTTTGAAGGATTGATTACCTGTATATCCAAATAGCAGGATCTAACAGCTACAGCCTGAATCCATCGCTCCATCGTTCACTAATGTGCACTTAAATTGTCAAATGAAGTGAAATCAATTTGCACTTTCTATTTTTTATCTCCATTGTTCCATATATTTCATGTTAGCAGTCATATGCCATAGATTATATGGAACAGCGTGCTTAGTATATTCCGATATTATGGATTATCATCTGTGACTTTTTTGGAATATGGGAGGTTTAAAAATCCCATTAACATGCTTAAGGAGGAAGAACTGCTCAAACTATTGCTTGGCCTAGATTCGCTCTCTCGCTCTCGCTCTCTCTCTCTCTCGCTTTCTGTTTCAACAATATAGGCCAACATAGAGAAAGCAGTAGTTCCTTTAAACGTGGTGTCATATCCTGCAGAAATGCTCTTACAACTGTACTTTTTTAAGGTAAAAAGTTTCACTTGACCACATTACAGACGTCTTGATGCTCAGACAGTAGAGACACGTTCTCAGTCAGTTCAACGCAGACTTCCAGCGCGATTTTACGGCTGCTCTCTAGCAATGAGTCACATTCTTCCGTCGGAGAAAATATTCTGCAAGTTTGAAAGCCACGGTTGTATACTTTCACTAACAACATCGGCCTCTTAGTCTCGTATTTGCTGTCGCCATCCTAAATCACGCATTTTTTACGAGAATGGCCAAAACGTAGGAATAGCACCGTGGAGCAAATCCACCTGCCTTACTTATAGAAACGCCAGTTTCTTAAAGAAACGCCAGCTTTAAATATACACTAAGAATGCAGTGAAATCCTAAACTAAACCAAAATCTCCACCAGCTCCTTTGAGAAAGTGTAACAAAACCAGAAGTGCTTTAGCTGATTCTGGTCCCGGAAGGTTCCCGGGCTCCAGGGATCATGATGTAATACTGAGGAGCAGCAGTTTCAGGACTTCTGTTTAAAAATAAAAAATTAAAAATTAAAAAAAAAAATCCACTACATGAGCTGCAATAATTTGGTCCAGAGATGCTGGAAGAAATTTTTCTTCCCTTCTGAAGTAGTTTGATCGATCAGACACACATTTCAGGTTAATATTTCTTCTGGTTGTTTTTTCGTTTGCACTGGCACATTTTTTAAATTACAGGACCATTTAAAGACAACTTGCTTCTAAAATACAGATAAAATACACAGAACTGTTTTAGTGCACAGCTGTGTCAAACAGCGATTGGCATTATGACTCACTGTAGTAATTAGTGCTTTTTTCTTTTATGAACACCTGTTTAAGTAAATTAAAGTGCTCGTTTGAGTCATAAGGTAAGACTGCAATGTCGACCACCCACAGCTCACAGGTTCATATTATTACTCTGTCCATATGGCAGCATAATTTTTGTGGCTAAGAAAGTAATAATAACCACCCAGACTGTGTTTACGATTTAGTATTCCAGTTTAACTGCTCATAAAACATGCAGTAAAGCCAGTCTGTTTTTGCGAACGAACATCACCTCTTATTCACTCTGCTAAACAAATCGCATTTTAGTCAAATATTCACAATATGGTCGCTAACAAGACGGCTCTTTTTACGCGTCTACAGCAGCATTGGTTTCGTTTCAACCTCACACTGATGAACTTCAGAAAGGCACGATCTGAACGATACCAGAAATTGTTAAAAAAAAAACAAAGCTTTAGCGCATCATTTTGTTGATTCTTTTGATTTCTCCGAATCAATTGGTCTGATTCGTGAATCGTTTACTTCAGGTTTTTTTTTTTGTTTGTTTTTTTGTCCGACTGTTGGACAGTGACGTTGAATTAAATATCTGTGTTGTCTCGATTTTTTTTTTAAACACATCTTTAACCTGCCTGCCATTGAGTTTAAAAAATAGAATACAATATTCACAAATATGTTTGTATGTATAATTACCTGTAACTATGAATCACTGTGTTTTCGCGAGCTTAGAATGAGACCTTTCTTTCTACATATGGAGAAGGTCGGAAGGAAGAAGAAGAACAAGATGAAGAAGCTAGAAATAAGAGGAATCGGTGTTCGCTGGTGCTGGCTAACAAGTCTGAGAACCCAGATTTTGGAAAAAAATGGAGGCTCGTCCTTATTATTTAGCATGGAAAACGCAAGGGAGTGTGAACGTTAATACATGGAAGTGCGCCTGACGGCCAACGTGAGTTCTGATACACGCTTGGAAAAGGAGGGAGAAGGGAGGGGCATTCAGGTGGTTGAATCCTACATACTGGACCTTTAACCTAGCGTAGCACCTCTCTTAGACAAATACAAATCCTGGATTAATTTTCTTCTTTCCATAAGCATACAGTAACACTCATATGATGACGTCTGATACAATTTCAACACGAAATGTACGACCCCACACTACTGGCCAGCCATTACACGTAAGCCAGTGTGAAAGGCTTTGAAAGAATGCAATATCTAGATTCATCTCATGCATAAATCAGCCAGAGAGGTGGAGAAAGCACACAATACAAGGACTCGTATAGAGCTGCTCAGACTACTCACCTGGGATCGGTTGCATTGTGTCTCAGTAATTATTTATGAGGACCTGAGAGGCGAAGAGGGACTCTATATCAGTGCTGTCACTTTAAGAAATGTCAGCCGTCTGACGCCACGTGAAACGTTTTCCCAGCGAAATGCCGAATTCGTTCTGTAGAGCTGGAGATAAGATCTCATTCACCTTCTCCAAATCTTTTAAGACGTCCATGATGTCTTTTTGATATGCTCTATATCAGACTGAACTCTGACCTAAGGCTGTGCCTTCTGTTTAATTTTAATGTTCAAATAAGAGTTAATTGAGTTACACGTTTGGACAGGGGAGAACATCTTAACGTAAGGTGGTGTATACACGGCTTTCCCACGGCTGGGTAACACCGCAAGAGCACCACTGGCTGAGTCGAACCCCGTATATGAGAAATGTTAAAAGAAAAACCGTGAGGTGCAGCGGTACCAAAGAAACAGCTTGAAATCAGCACAAGTAGAGTTCACGGGGCAAATAAACTGCAAACGCAGTGAGGCGAAATGGTTTGAACGAAGCTAATCTGACAGAATCTCAAGCCAACCTGCAGAGTTCGAACTCAAGTTTGTGCGCCTCTTTCTTCCTCCTCATCAAACGGTAGAATATAGCCTCGACTGCATTTGGCACCGAACAGCCAAAAATACGCATCATTTTCACTGCACGTGTTACCGTACCTCTCCGTGAACTCAGAATACAGCTAGCTAAGGTTAGCGAACTTTTTCTTTTGTCTTTTTTTTTTATTCACAGAAAAAGTTTGTCCTCAGAATCGTTTGTTGTCGGTCTACAACAATTCTGGACACTAGCTTAGTCTCGTCAGTACTGAAAAAGATGAGGTGAAAATATTTCCATTGCTTCAGTCAGAAATAGTCAACTGATCCACCTACACAAAAGAAACCCACGCTACACACTTAGCCAGCTAGATGTTACCAACCAAAATGGACTCAACTGCTAGCCTCAAATAACCTTAACTGTTAATGTGCAGGTGATGCAAATGCCATTTTCAGTGTGATTCGGTGTAATGGGAAAAAAATGTCACATATGATGAAAAACAATTGTCACTTTTACCTGCATTCGGTGACACCTATTTCCTAGTGAGTTTTTTTTTTTATATTGATTTTTCAAGGAAGTGTTTGCTGTGAAAATGGTACCGATCTATATTTCTGCACACCGTGTGTGTGTGCATGTTTTTAAACCCCTGTGAGGACTAGTTGTCCTCACAAGGATAGTAAGATCTTACAATTTTGGTCTTGTGAGGACATTTGAATAGTACTTACAAGAAAAGTAAGGGTTTTTTTTTAGAAAAGAAAAAAGAAAAGTGCCAAAATGTTTTCTTTTTTATTACTTTAGGTTTAGGTGCAGGCATAGCATAATGTGTGTGTGTGTGTGTGTGTGTGTGTGTACAGGTTGCTGTACCCTTGTGAGGACCAAATGTGAGATTTTAGTATGCTTACAGTGGTTTTAAGGGTTTTGTAAACAAAAATACGAAACATTACTGAGGTTAGGGTTAGGTGCAGGTGTAGCATTAATTCACTGCATTAATCATTGTGTTAATGGACGGTCCTCACAAAGATAGTAAAACCAATGTGTGTGTGTGGGGGGGGGGGTGTTTCTTATCATTCTTATCTTGAGCATAAGAATATTTGACAGCTTTGACCTTGTGGGGACATCTGGATGGTCCTTTTTACAAATACTGCAATTGTTTATTTAAAAATCCAAAAAAGGTTTTATTTT
Source organism: Notoglanidium maculatum (assembly GCA_030068355.1). Classification (NCBI taxonomy): domain Eukaryota; kingdom Metazoa; phylum Chordata; class Actinopteri; order Siluriformes; family Auchenoglanididae; genus Notoglanidium; species Notoglanidium maculatum. Next base: position 868,803 of record JAQQZX010000039.1, on the reverse strand, counting down.
GGTTGGTGAGGTTAAATTTAAATTTAGATTTAGGTTTAGGTTTAGGCACAGCATTAATTAGTTGTATTAGTATTAGATGTACAAGATCCTCACAAGGGTGTGTGTGTGTGTGTGTGTGTGTGTGCATGCGTGTGAAAAGGTTTTTATGAAGTCTGAGGAAGGGTTGGGCTTTCCTTTTGTCCCCAGCTCACAGGTCATCGTTTCATGTTTCACTTGCTGTTTGTTTCCTGTGTTCGTTGCCGTATTGTGCTATTATGCATCACTCTTTGGTGCTCCTCTTGTGCGACATGAAAGCCGCCGTAGGCCGACTCGCCCGGCGTCAGTGCTTTAGTTTCTCACCGAGTGCCGAGCTCCAGTGTTGTATGCGCTGTTTGCACGCTGTAGCTTTCAGGGTGAGCTGCATTCTATGTGCTGCTCTTTTACGGAGAGAGGCGTAATGATCGGTTTGAAGTCATTCTGAGTAAACACGTACAGTGTAATGACTGGCCGGGTGGGACGGGCCGTGTTCGAACGCATGACATTCCTGTCTGTCGGCTCTTATCGATGGGCGTTTTCTCAGCCTTGGAACACCCAAGAAAGTAAGAACCCTTTTTTAAAGGCAGACGGAAACACGTTTGGAAGCGTTGTATTGCTGCATCTTTAAAGTCCGCTGAAGAAAAAGCATTGTGTAAGTGACGCTCAACTTTGACACAGCAGATTCCATATCTAGAGGAAACGGGTGCTTGCAGTTGATTACAGTAGATTAAGGTGTCGTCTTGAAAACAACAGTCAAGGCGGATTTTTTGTTGGATGCCGTGAAATGCATGAACACGTCAGAACTGTGTCTTTAATGTAAGGTGTACTGTATAGGTCTCTGAGATGCTGGCTGTAAAGATGTTTGGGAATCGTATGTGAGTGAGCCCATTAGTCAGCAGTGAAGTGTATGAATTTTTCAGTAAAGCTGAACTTTCCCTCACATAACTAAGCTGCATATTGTGTTTGATTAAACTCTCCCGGCCTGTGAGACGGTGCGCTGTTTTTGTCTGATCCCTAAAGGGCAGCGTTACAAATCTGTGCTGCTCTTATGCAGGCTAATGAAGGCTTGCTGGAGATTAATTACAGGTGCTTTGTTTTCTCTCCTGACACTCTTTTTAGAGCAGCGTCTTCTAAACCCAGAAATACGACTGGTTTTTAGTGCAAATGTGTGCCGATTTTTCCCAGACTGTTTTCACTAATGTTATAGGTTTATAACTGGCTAATGCATGCTCTGTGTGTGTGTGCTTACTGCCACACTAAAGTGTGTGTTCTTGGAATTAATTACATGCAAACGACCTCTCTCTCTCTCTCTCTCTCTTGCTTTCTCTCTCTCTGTCTTTCTCCTTGTCCATCTGTCTCTCTCTTTCTGTTGCTGGTCTCTCTATTTCTGGTGCATGATGGGAGTTGGTGAGTGAGAGCGGCGTGTTCAGCCCGGTGTGTGAGTGAATGAGTGTTTCCTTTTCTTTTTTCAGTGCTTTAAATCTTTTCTGTGACACAATCGATAGGCAAACATCCAATAACTAACAGTAAGCCAATGATTAATTTTTATTTATTGCTGTGTGGAGCTGTTGATCTCGTGATGGGGTGTAGGAATGGTGGCGGCGGAGCGCGTCCTCTCTTACTCCTTCACGGGGTGCGGTGTGAGGTGAGCTCCGAGGCCTCGGTGGAGCATGTGTCACTAGCAGCAGGAGAGTGTGTTGGTTATGAAAACATCGTGTCGGCATCACAGATGAACAAAGCTGTGGTGATGTTCGTTAAGGAGAAGGAACCCGTGGACGGTTTGACAGAGGAAGGAATAAGGGTAAGAGGGAGAGTATTATTCTGTTACCCGGCTGGGTGCAACAACAACTGAAGTCACGGTGTCAAACATCCCCCCCTTCATCCCTGATGAGGAAATCAAGCGGGAACGGTCTCGCTTCTGCAAAATCATGAGTAATATAAGTGTAATAAAACCCCACACTGAAGCACGTCATCTCATTCAGGAGCACAGTGCTCATGTTGCTGAATGAGCCCACACCGGACATCTCATTCAGAGTTTGGAACGAGGGAAGATCATTTATGCTGTACACAAGCACTGGGAGCATGAAGCGTCTCGAATGCAGGAACATTGAGCACAGGAAGTTTATCTGTCCACACAGAGCACAGGACAGTGAGAAGCCAGGCCTAGTGGGCTCAGGGTGGAGAGGAGGGCAGGAGTGAGCCGCAGTGTGGAGAAGTCAGATACCGCCGGAGGGCAGGACGCTGACCAGCCCACTGCGGCGCTTTACACCCTGAAAACTGGTGAAGAAAGAAGTGAGCAGCAGGTAGACAAAAAACAGGAAGATGGAAGAAAACAATGGGGAAAATCAGGTGATGGGCAAGGGGTTGCATGAAGGAAAAAGCGTAGCGGGGCTCTCTCTCTCTCTCGCTGCCTCTCTTGCTCTCTCTCTGTCTTTCTATCTGTCTCTCTTTGTCTGCCTTACTTTATTTTTCTTTCTCTCTATATCTTCCTCTCTGTTTCTCTTATTCTATTCCTGTCTCTCAGTCTCTTTGTCTTTCTTTCTCCCTCTGTCTCTCTCTTTGCCTTTCTGTCTCTGCCATTTTCCATCTCTCTCTCTCTCTCTCTGTCTCTGTCTCTCTGTGTGTGTGTCTGCATCACTATCTCTTTCTGTCTCTCATTGCCCCCCTCTACTTCTCTTTCTCTTTCTCATTATTACTCTGTCTGTTTATATCTTGCTATATCCAGATGATAGATGGATGGATGGATGGATGGATAGCAGGACAGTGCGTTAGTATGCACATTAGTATATAAGAAGCATGTGAGCGCTGAAGTAGTGCAACACGTCAGCCACATGTTCAGTCATATTGTTTGTTTTTAATGAGGGTCGCCTTCAAGTTCTTATTAAATAGAGACTGATCAAAGGAATTTAGGTCTCACGTATGTGTTTTTAAATGAGAATCACCCCTGTCAGTAATTGTAACAGTGTTCTTTTACAATGTCGATCTATATGCGTCTTCATACAAATAAACAGAATGTAGAATGCAAAAATTCAACTTGCAATAATATTCGGTATTAGTCTTAGATTATTGGAAAACGTATGTGGTCTGTACTTTTTCATCAGTCGGATTATTAAAGGCTGCATGTAGGATGGAACACTTCATCATAGTTTGATCTCGATCATGATCCAGACTTCCTCTATTAATTAAACATCACCACATATAACATTGGTTAGCTGAAGTTAGCCAGCTGGCTACGCAGAGTAATGGCTACAAGCAGTGAAGCTGCTAGTTATCTAATTAGCATTAAATCTGCAGTGACTTGGTGGCATTTCTGTGTTTAACATTGTTTAACTATTTCATCGATTGATTAGGAGACATCCGTTGTTTCATGTTCTCAGAATGTAGATTCTTAAACATCACGTTCTGTACAGCGGTTGGAGCGCAATTTGCTGGAGGATAACAGAAGTTCATAAACCCTTTCTGTCTGAAAAGTCTGGACTGTTAATTTGTATGTTTTTAGGGTTTTGTGAAATGAATACAAATGATTGCGCTCTGTTCCCAGTTCAGATGATCCAGCTTGAGGTCAGTTGGATCCATATTCCCAGCTGAAACTCGCCAGGTTTACCTATGCCATCATGTCAGAGGCGGAGAGCACCATCTGCCTGGTCTAACTTTTCAGCCTAGCTCTGTTATATAACTCCATTTCAGCCTAACTCACTCAACACTGTAGTTAGATATCATTTTCAGCTGACCCTTAAGTGCATTCATTTAAAAAGCGTACGCTCCGAATGGAGCTGTGCATCGAACTGTGTAATATGGGATTTCACATTTAGAACTTCCTCTCCGGGTGTCTAAGCAGTCGGATTTTAATTTAATCATGAATACTCGGGAAGGAATACAGGCTGATCATGTGCAGTGTGAAAGCACACAAAGTGCGAGTTTGCACCAACAAGGATTCAATTGAGAAGAGTTTAGGCTAATTGAGGATTTGTTGATCTAGGCTTTATTTTAATTTAAGTTGAGCACCACTTAATTTTAAGCATTGTGTAAGAAATCAGTGATTAAAACTGCGATTAAAACTTTCAACTTTCCGCCTTGATGGATTCACCAAAGTCAATAAACACCACCAGTGGCTACATTTACCTGGACCCTAATAATCAGACTCGAGCTGGATTATCAAAAATCCAGTTTGATGAAAATGTTCTTCGTCATGAGACTCAACAGAGTGGAGGCGGTCCCTTGTTTTCCTCTGAGGAACTCTTTTTTTCTTCAATCTGTCTATGCTCTCATTTCAGAAACATAACCTTTTCCCTAAACCACCTCAGCTGCAAGTTGAAAATGAATCCTTAAGCCTTAAAATTGAAAATTCACATTCAGAACTGAGTTTAAAGTAGTGCAACATTGGGATTAGGTTTACTGTGAAGACTAAAACGAAGATTGAAGGTATGGTTTAAAAGTGATTATGTTTTAATACTAGGTTTAAAGTTTAGGTTTAAAGCTGGATTAATAGATAAATCTTGATTTAATCCAGGTAAAGCTTAATCCTTGTTGGTGCAGCGCAGTCAAAAGTCATGTATCACTATAAATGAATAATTAATATGTTGCTTTTCTTCATTAATAAAAAAAAAAAAGGCAAACTTGTAATCATTTGGAAATCACTGTGGAGGAATAAAGCACTTCCGGGTAACAGTAACTCCGCTTTACGTCGGGAGCGTACACCACCGCCACATTGTTATCGTTGTTTATTATTATTTAGCCATTTTTTTTTGCAACCATAGCTGTATGTAATCACAGTTACGGTGACTATGAACACCGTCCTGTTTTCCTCACTTTTTTGACTATGTTCACATTACAAGCCTCTTTATTCAATTCAGATCGGATTTGACGATGCACATTCATAATTACAAGATCTAACTTATAGCTAAACGTGAACACATCTGTCTGAAGAAGTGTCACACATGCGAGTCTTCTGCAACAAAAAATATATTTGCAATATTTAAAAAAATGTATATTATAAAACGGACACACTAGTAGCTAAAGTACACATCGCATTTTGCTCTGGAAGGCAAACAGTTGGTCAGCTGTAGCTCTCCTCCACTGTTGGTTTGCTGCTCTGTCGGTGTTCTGATGATTTGTGCTCCCTTGTCGAAAAATACTACCGATAGCAGAGAAAAAAGTCCATACCAAAAACCTAACCCTAAGACTTAAAGCTTAAAGTTAATCCTAAAATCTGAACTTTAACCCTAACACGCAACCACTAAGTAGCATATCTTGATAGGTAGCACAAACCACCAGAACAGCGAATGCGTACAGGCAAAAAGTCACCTAATTCCAATCTGAGCGTTCTCATTCATGGCAACGAATTATCCGATTTAGGATCACATATGAAAGTGACTCAAATCTGATTTGAAAAGATCACATTTTTGTGCCCACACAAAAGCCGTGAAAAGATCAGCTCTGTGTCACATTAAGGTAAAATAAAATCAGATTTGAGTCACTTTAGCCTGGTAATGTGAACGTAGCCTTTCACTCTCGCTTTACATCAGCAGTTTTTAAGCTACTCTCTCTCTCTATATCTCTCGCTCTCGCTCTCTCGCTCTCTCACACACACACACAAACACCTGCACAAGCAAGTGTGGTAAAAAGCCACCCAGTATCTATTGTGGTTCTTTAAAATGCATTTCCCAGCAGAAACAGGAACGGTACCTACACACACTTGCTCAGATCCGTTAGTGAAGCTAACAGTGCTGATGCTGCAGGATTTAGCTGTGTGTACATGTACATGTGCATGCTCAGAATATTTGTGTTTACACTTTATCTCTCTTATTGACTGATTGCGTTTCTGTAATCTGTTGTTTGCAGTCATTAGTCGCCTCATTTGAAATCAACAAGCAAACCATATTAACTCATAAATAACATGATATCCAAGTCATGTAAATGTATTACGATACAAGCAGAAAGCAATTAATTTGGACCCGTGTTATCGGTGCGGATGCTGAAGTGTGCGAAAGCGCACACGCCGTGCCTGCGAAGTGAGAGAGAAACGATCGTTGCTAACATTTGGAGTTTGAATATGTAGCATTCACTCACTGTACACTTTCATATGCTTATCCATGGCTAGTTTGGCATTCATTTACTTTCAAATCTCTCTTTCCACACACATACACTCGACGTTCTTTAGACTCTAAGCATTTTATGTATTTCCAGAGCACGCCAGCTTTTCCGTATTTATTTTAGCACCCCTTCGCGTGCCTAATACACTACCCACCAGCTCCTCATTTGCACATGTATGCTGGAATTATGAAAAATAATTACTCAGCCTCTACACCAAATCCTAATCCGCAGTGGGAGCCAAATTCCACCTGCATCCTGAATTCATTACACGTGAGTAATCTGTCTTCAGGGAAAGGAGAACTGAAGCTCGGTTAAACTCATAAAAAAACACAGAAGTTAGAAATGAAATGAAGCACAGCTTCCTCATTTACCTCATTACTGTTCAGGTGTTTTGTTCATTGATGGTGATAAATGAACACAGCATGATAAGCTATGTTGGTTGGGAGTGCTTTATAGCCTTGGGTTGTAAATAGGACCAAGTTTGGAACCAAGTATCTGGAACCTCTGAGATGGTCAAAAAGCCATAAAATCCCTGGACATGATTGGATGTTTTCCCATTTTCTCCCCAGTTTGGTCTTGCCAGTTCCCATCTACTAGCTAAGGCTCCCACATATCACCCAACAGCTATCGAAACGGGAGGGTGGGGCAAACACGTGCCTCTGAAACACATGAACCCAACCTCTGCGTTTTTCAAAGGCAGCGTAACACTCAGAGCAAAGAGATTTCTGCCCTTCTGCACACATGAGCCCACAGATGCCCATGATTAGCGAACATCACTGTGCTTGACAGTGGAGAGAGTATATCTCTCCAGTCTTGCCGTGTCTTCATCAGGAAACAGTTCGAACACTTTTTTCTGTTGCGCCACTATGGAGTCGACATGTGATATGTTGAAATTTTGATCAAACCCAATTCAAACTCCAGGATCTCAATAAGAAATATAACACACACACACACGTATGTATATATATATATATATATATATATATATGGGATTTCAAATTCTTTTCAAAGATAAATAATAATGCCCTGTTCAAGTCTGAGAATGTGAATGTTGCTATTGTCCAGTCTCAGCCTTAACATAAGTTGCCATAGCAGATTAAAATAATGACTCATGAATCATTGATAGCTTAATCAAATACATTACAACTGAATTACTGGTACGCTCCAACCCACAGACTAATTGGCTAAGGCTAGGTGGAGGAGGTTTCCTATTCAGAATGAACGCTAATATTACATGGCAATTTATACTTCTGTGTCGAACCTACGCCTCACCCTACGCCGTAGCCTGACGTGCACCTCTTTCTGCTGTGTGCACCTGCATTTTTATAAGAGAGAAATGAATTATTTTAGTGGTGATAAACTGGTGTCTATTTTTTCATATCCCATATGCACACTAGTCTTAGTCTCTCACGCTCTCTCTCTTTGTCTCTTTCGTGTGCACATGTGTATGAATAAAAAAAAAAAAAAAGAAGTACTAATTTTTGTCGCAAAAATGGTATTTTTTCTTTTTGTCATCTTAAAAAAGTCATGGAAGTGCTTCGGGCCGCTCGTACTGAATACAGACGGGTTCAGAAATGCTTTGAGTGAGAATTCACCTGGTTTATAATTAATCACGAGAGGTTTCTATTTCCCTGTTAATTTGTTTCAATGCAACATTTTGTTCACGCTATATTCTATTTCTTTACAGCGAAACACAGAAGTCTGTGACGTTCTGTGCGCTTCTACCGTCTGCATTCGGTCATGACAGACAATGGACCTGATGCTGCCCACAGCACTTCCTGTAGTGCATTGCAGATTACAAATGAACACCTACACGCTTTTATAATATGATGCGACGCTAGAATTCTTTGGCGATTATGTCGACTGATCGTTACAGCCCTACCCTGGATATGCTGCACAGAAGCATTGGGTCCCTGTACCTCATTTTAAGAACTGTTTTGTATCAGAAAGATCATTTGCATATTGTAGGCTACATCCCAGTATTATCGTAACGATTAACAAATGATAGATTGTGCGGCCGTACCAGAGATGCAGTCTGTTCCTTTTAAATCTTAATAGCTACTTGTTTTTTATGATAAAGAGTAGAAAATACAAATCACACTTTTTACAAAATTGAAAGAAAACAAAAACAGCATCTGTTCCCGAAGATCAATAACATCATATTTCAGAAGTTCAAAGCTTTTTCTGGTTTCATTGTGTGCGCACGGCTTTTCTTTGCGGTGTGTGTTCTGCCAGCTGCACACACCAGCGCACACATCCCCAGGGCCTTTAGCTCCACAGGTGAGCCGTTTATGCAGCTCCTGATTGCCGTATGAAGCCCAGCTGGCTGTCAAAGCGCGAGAGACTCCTGGGAGCTCATCCCCTAATTGCGCTATCGCTAATTATGCCATGCTGCGTATGCTAACTTGCTGTTGTGGGTAAACTGGCTTTTCTTTCTATCATTAAATGGCCTGTTAGCTCAGCTCTGACCTTTGGCCATCAGCAAATAAAATCTGTGCTAGTCTGATTCACTGTGCTGGAGCTCGCCTATCATTATATCTGTATGTGCAGCCCAGTTTCTTTACTATGCTTGACATTTAGGTGACAGTTGGAAAAATTTTCTCGGTGACTTATGAGAGGATGAAGGTGTGGCGCTTTAATAGGAGATGCCAGACACTAAACCAATCATTTTCCAAAGCGCCATTTTGGCATTTTATTATTAGAGTTTGTTTCATTAATGCATCTCTTCATCAGTACCTCTTGGCGCCAGTCGAAAGGTCATGGTCTGTTGAAATAAATCAGTATTAACCCGTCTATGCAGCTGTTAAAATGAAAACACCCACAGGCTGCATTCACACAACCAGGAATTTTGTTTAACGTATCACTGGATCTATCCATTTTGCAGCATCTCTTGTTCTTGTCTTTGTGTTTTCTGTGTGTGTGTGTGTGTGTGTGTGTGTGTGTGTGTGTGTGTGTGTGTGTGTGTGTGTGTGTGTGTGTGTTTACCCTTGATCTGATCAGACTGTAAATTTGGTTAAATTTGTCTTGATGCATCAGCTTTGATCTTGCATGGTGATTTATCACAAATCAGCTCAGCACACATCCTTTATTTAGGCTTTGTCCTGGTTTGTGCTGTGTGATTTCTATTCTTTCACTTCTCTTTAGACTACAATAGCATAGATAATATGTGGAATAACAACACTGGATCACTCACATTGCAGCAGATATAAACAGTCACTCCCTCACCAGCCTGACTTTTTTTCCTCTCTGTCTGTTGAATTAATAAGACAAAAATTGCATCTTGTGATGTATGATGTCACCAGAAAGCTCAATCGGAAGACGTTCCCGTGGTACAAAGCTCTGACACTGAAGTCTCCTTCCATAAAGGTTAAAGAAACGCATCCTTACATCTTTGCAGCTAGAACTACGGTCAGAGGTGCCGTTATAGAAAATGAATCAACACCTACTGATCAGTTACAATAGAGAATTCAACAGCATTCATGATGTCATGATATCAGTATTACGTACATGGATCAGCCATAACATTAAAAACACTGAAAGGTGAAGTTAATAACATTGATTATCTCATTACAGTAGCAGCTGTCAAGGGGCGGGATATATTAGGCAGCAAGTGAACAGTGAGTTCCTGAAGTTGGTGTGTTGCAAGCAGGAAAAATGAGCAAGCATAAGGATCTAAGTGAGATCCAAATTGTGATGGCTAGACAATGGGGTTAGAGCATCTCCACAACAGCAGGGGTGTTTGTTCCCAGTATGCAATGGTTAGTAAAATTTGTCCAAGGAAGGACTACCGGAATACCAGCGACAGGGTCATGGGTGCCCAAGGCTCACTGATGCGAAGGTCTGTCTGATCCAATCCTACAGAAGAGCTACTGTAGCACAAGTTGCTGAAAAAGTTAATGCTGGCCACGATACCTATGCAATGGGGCAGCGTAGCCACAGGCTGCTCACAGTATTACCTAAAACCCTACACAATATTAGACAGGTGGATTTAAAGTTATGGCTGGTCGTTTATAGCTTACAGTATCACAGATATCGGCAGTACTGTTATGACCATTTCCTTGGATCTAAATATATAAAGTGACCTACATATTTTTTTTCCCAATTCAAGCACATGGGAATGCAGTTAAGGGTTACAATGCGTTTTTGGTAGCCCTTGGATTGGATTTCACAACCTTCTGTCCATTAGTATAGAAGCTACCACCGGCCTATTAGACATCATACTGAATTCAGTTTAATCTGTATAGCACTTTTAACAATAGACAGGAATCCGGTTGTAAAATTACATCCCTAATGAGCGACAACAGTGGTGAGAAGAAGAAAAAAAAGGAAGTCATTCACTTCTGGGTGACGCAGATTAGTGGGATTATAAATTGTTACGTTATACAGGTGTAGAGTACTGAGTGAGAATCGCAGGACGTGATTTTTTTACAACAACAAGTCTTTAGTATCCAAGTGAGTCTACAGTATCCAAGTGAGATTATGCGTTGAAGCAAGGGATCTTCGTGGGATCCATGCGGAACCATTGACAACAGCAGGAAGTGAGTAAAAGTGCTGAAAACTTCAAGCAGAAGCAGCGTATCAGGCCGAATCAGGCACTGGTATATCCTCTACCCCTATCCTATTATACCATTAGCTTAAGTTGAAAATATTCGGCTGATTTTCCTAAGCAGCAAAATTCCACGCCCAAAAAACCCATCTTCACTATTGCCATATTTTCATCCTCTGTTTGATAAAAAACTTATCGCATGCACGCAGGCAAAGCATATCAGTATAGATGCACTTATCCTCTCTGCATGTCCAAGCGTATCCTGCTGGAGCCTTGCTGCCTGTGGAGGGTGAAGAGCAGTGTGTCAGCTCTGACTGCTCATCCGTGCAGTGATATAACACTCCCTGCAGATCAGCTGGGCGGCTGAGGCCATGCTGCACTGGGAAGATGGGGCCTGGCTTATGCTAATGAGGGAGGAGAGGGGATTGTGGGGCTTTGACACTGGACTGACTCTAATAAGCTGGGTTTGTCAGTGCGACTGACTTGTAGGCGGGTGATTCTAGAGCTGCTTAAGTGTTTAATGACCAGCATTCGAAAAATCTATTGTAGACAGGGACTGTGCACGCACACACACACGCACGCACACACGCACACACACACACACGTATGTACACTCTGCATATGCTCATATTTTTATATTTTACTTGTTTCAGAATACGAGTGTTATTGTAAACTCCTAGCTACTAAGTGTTACCTTAAAGTTTTAAATGCATTATCAATATATGTCCTTATATTGTCCTCCTTACACAACTCTAAGGGATTTAAAGTTTTTTAATGTATCATCTACTTAAACATGGATCCCACTAAAAGGAGCAGTTTGCAATGTTTAGGGGAAAAAAAGCTGCTTGTAAGGAGATTTGCCACAGCAATAAAACAAAACATTACCAAGCCTCCTCATTACGCATAACTTATCATGTCTTTCCCGTCACCTCACTTTGTTCTTCTTATTCATGCCTTGCCAGTTGTTTTTTTTTTTTTTCAGAAGTAGCAGAGCTGAAGGCCAGTTTGTGTGGAGGGTGAAGAGCATTGTGTCAGTTCAGGATGTAATTTCATGGCCAAAAAAAAAAAAATGTCAACAGAAGCCTGAAAAGAAGATGCTAGAAATATACAGGTACATTGCATGTTCGTTTTTAGGAGTCATCATTTCTAAGGTGTTCAAAGATTATTACAGACCTAAGAACACGTTGAAACATTTGAAATCACACCTTTAAACCAAACCATTATAGTTACTGACACTGTGTGCTGTCATATTGTTAGTTTGGAGAATCTGTGCATGTATGCTTGTGTGTTTGGGATAGAGGACGAGAGAGAGAGAGAGAGAGAGAGCTGTATATATGCTATAGGAATGTAATGCTATAGGAATAGATGACGGGCTGAGATCGGGGGATTAGCAGCAGTTGTCAGTGGAGAAGGCTGCCACAATGCGAGATCTAATAAATCTAATCCCAGTGACTTTCACCAGCTAGCACTCGGAATGCTAACAGCCCGGCTTGTCAATATCAATGACTCGCATCAACAGCCATTTCAAATCCTTCGTCCCTCAGCCAGGCCTCATGCAGGCACCACACACACACACACACACACACACACACACACACACACACACACACACAAATGCTCCACCGCCAAGTTGAAATTACAGCTCTGATGACACCCCTTCTGCTTGACCTTCCCTGTCTGGAGCTCGAGTGTGACTTGGCTGTGTTTGCCAGGACTTAAGATTTGAAAAAGGTCAACAAATGTCTTTTAGAGAGGTTTTAGCTCTGTACAGGCCTCTCAAGATGTCACATTAGGGGCTTTAAGTGCCTAAGAATGACTAGCAATGTAGAATAAATAGCTGAGAAAAAGCAGATTATTTTGCACACGTGCAATTAAATATTCAATTACGAATCAGAATGTTAGCCAGACGTACATGCACTCTTTAGATTGCGTGGGTCAAACTCTAATCATTTCATTCAGCCCACACAAACTTGAAAATTAAATTAAATACAAATTGGAAAAAACGGCCTGTATTGTTACCTGAGCAGTGTTATGTAAAATGTATTGCAGATGAACTCTGGTTGATGCTTCCTGTGTTGTCAGAAGAATGAGGTCAGGGCCACACTGTCCCCGTGATCAAATATCGCTTTATTCCCGCTTTGTTGATGTTTGAGTTATGCAACTGTTTTCTCCTGTTCTTACTGTATTCAAGGACAGGGTCAAAGGAGCTGTTTTATAGAAAATGGGCGGTGTTGCTCGAAGGAATTGAAAAGCAATGTGTATGTTGGTTTTTTATGGGACGAGATTTATAAAGGGATTAGCAAAGAAAGGCAACAGAAGGGAGAGTGTAAATTTTTTTTTGTAATGCCAGTGAGACACAAAGATGTCATCTGGCTGCCTTGGTAGCCTCACATGGATGACTCATATAGCTGAGTGTATTTTTTGTATTACACCTCTGCATACTAACGAAAAAAAAAAAAATTCCATGTCCTGTCTCTGCTTGCATTATTTTGATCGATCACTCTCGGATTTACTCTGATAGAAGATTGCTCTTTCCAAAATTTTCCATTTCTCCAGTCAACACCTGCATACGTTTGTGACAGTGCGCTTAATTTTAATAAAGAAAACCAACTGCCAGTCATGAAAGAGTTTCAGTGAAATGAGGATAGTCCACTTGATATAAGACCGTTGAACCGTGAACATACCATGTGATTTTGTTCATTCTAGTGACCTTTTCGATGCAGCAACAGTTGCACAGTCAAGGCATCGTTATGTATAATGATTTGAAATAAAGTTTGCATCAGATAGGAAGTGGGCTGCTTGAGGTTGATAGACTAAACAAGAGGCAGAGTGTATTACAGATGCAACAGGGTGCACGGGCTCGCATTTTATACGTGTCCTACAGAGCTCTCGTGGATTGAAATGCTGGGTAGAAATTGATCTGCTGCGTGTCGTGCATCTTAAACGCTACAGAAATGAGTCAGGCGTTAAGTCGCTTTTGACAGAAAGATTAACTCCACATGCGGAAATGCATCATCCTACGAACATGTCAAAAAAAAAAAAAAAAAGTTGATGGAGAGCAAAGATGGTGCGAGTCCTAGGACTTTGAAGATTCGTATCAGAGATAAACAATGATTTCATCTTGTAGTAAAGGAGTATGAATAAAAACAATTTTTGTATCGCTGTGTATGAATATTTGCATTACTTGTCAGTGAATTAGTAATATTCACACTTTTTTAAAAGGGAAGTTGCATAATGCATACAGCTTGGTCTGTTGCCTGCAGTGCTATTCAGGAACTTGTGTTTGGCACAGCTTGCGTACAAATGATAATGACTTAAAACATCACACTCGGTAAGAAAGCATCACTCTTACTCATGCACAAATGTTGAACAAGCAGCCTCTTGGTGCTGACAAAACCACCGCTATAAAACTACATCTATTTTTTACCGCCTCGCTGGTACAGAGTATATAAAGTAGAATGTGTAGAGCTGGCCTCACGCAGACATGGACTATATACTGTGTGATGGCATAACCGCATGACTGACCAGCTCTGTAGATCCTCTTTTATAGCACTCAGCCATGCCTTTACGACAGAGTGTGTGTTTACTCCAAGGCCCGACTGCATTGCGTTGGCTTGATGGATCACACCCAGAGCTTATCAGCGATACTGTGATAGATGGTTGTTTTAACGATGAGTCACTTTTCAAAATTCACCAGAAAGTAAAGCCTGAATGCAGAAACTGCACAAATACAATAGTCAAATGGAGCTCCAGACAGCATGGTCCTGGAGAACATGCAGTCCTGAATATTTTAGTCTTTTCCATGCTCACCCACTTCAGCGCTGCTAATTAGCTGATTAGTTGAATCACTTGTGTTAGAGCAGAGAAAACACTCCATTTGCATGACTCCAGGACCAGGATTGGAAACATGGTGTTGAGGATCGTAGTTAGAGAGATCACATTTTTTGTAGGATGCGAAGGTTATGGGGATGGTGTTAGGTATAAAGGTTAATTATTTATTAATAAATAATAGGCTATTAAATGAACCGAAAGTGTAGAGATGGGATTTGGATATGTTTTAGCATTTAAGAACAGACATTTGTGTGTTAGATGAACTTACCCATAGCATGAAAGCACAGGGCTGTAGCTCAAACCTTTATTCTTGCATCTGTTGTGCTACAATGATCTTGGGCAGCCTTTCCCCAGCCCCAGGGTTCAGCAGTGAGTTATGTGTAGAGTATTAATAGGAGGTCTGTTTGTCTTGTAGTATTCTTTGTGTCGTCTGTCTAGACAGTATATTTCACATGAAATTCATACACACACATGAACACAGTTACATAGAGCTATTTATAGGAGTGTGTGTGTGTGTGTGGTCACTACAAATGCAGTTAGAACAGAAAAGCACTGGACACAGTTGTGATAGCAGCTGTGCCTTTCCCCCTCCTGCTCCTTTAATCCCATTCTCTCTCTCTCTCTCTCTCTCTCTCTCTCTCTCTCTCTGTCTGTCTCTGCTGTGCCTGTCACCAGTGTTTGGCACCGTCATCAGACAACCATCTGTAATTACAGCCCACCATGGCCCGTCTGCTTCTCCAGCAGCCAAAAACACACAGTTTGTCACCGTTATGCTCACATTAAAAAATTATAATTACACTTTCTGGTTGTGTCGCCGAGTCGCTGAGTCACAGCCATGGCGGTTTGTGGCTTTAAATAGAGACGCAGGGAGACACGATGTGTCCCTGGCGCTGTTATCTCGTCCAGTCTGTGTTCCATGTCTGCCCTGTGTTTCTCTTCCTACTGAACATACTGTATAATATTGTTTAAAAAAATAACATCCCAGAAATGTATTCTAATATTTTTATAACGCATTATGTTAGATTAGATTTTCAATAATGAAGCTTCCATTTATTCAATATTGCATGTTGCGATATCACTTTGCAGTGTGCGTCGCTACGTTATGAACCAAATTCCACTACAGTTTTAACTTTACATTATAAAGACTATAGTTTAATGTGAGAGACATGTAGAAGGAAAGCAGTATGTGTGATCATATGTAGTGTATATCAGCTGTATCTGTTCATTATAACTCTTCAGTAAGCACTTTATAGTGGTCATGGGGAATGGGACACCAGTCCATCCACACACATTCATACACTCATTCAAATGTATGTTTTCAAAAGGTGGAAGGAAAACCATGAACCAATGAATTCAAGTGCCAGAAGTAGTTCTTTAGAGCGATACCGTGAACTGTGTTTTCGGACCAAACAGTTCTACGGACTTATTAAGAGGAACTACACACTGGGGAGCTCCACCGAGAAATACACACCTTCAAGGGCTTTTTTTTCATTTGCATTTGCACCACCAGTAGGAATGCTGAAGTGACATAAGCTGGCTTGCAAGAAATGCTAGCAAAGATTTTTATATTTCGCTGTGTTTCCTCCGTCACATGATGAGCCCAATAACGCCTGGATTTCATTGTTGGTCCATTTGACCATGTTTTTTTTATTTATTTATTTTTATTTACGCTAACATTTAGCACTGTCATTTGCATGGTTATCGTTTTACACAGATTTTTTAAAATAGTGGTTGCTGGAGCTGCAATGGCTCATGTTTTAATATACCGTTATGTCTGGACCAATCACCATATACTTCTACCGCTCACAGCTCCTCTTGTGCTGGGAGAGTACCTACCCTGAAGTAGGAGCAAAAAAAATTCCCTCAAAACAGAGTTCTAAGAACTATGATCTTCCTCAGCTCCACACAAAAAGGGTACTTCCTGTAACAAGTCTAAGAACTATGAAACCGTTCCTCTGGTCTGAAAGTGCTTGATGATCATGAGGATCCATTTTTACTTTCCTAAATAATCTTGTTAAAAAATAAATTTTAAAATGTTTTGGGTGTGTCGTGGAAATTAATGTTGTGACATTATTTTTCTCATGTAAATTGTTTTATGATATTCAGTGTGTTTTGACTTTAGTGGAAAGTTCTTGAGAATCCTATATACAGTATGTATACCATGTATACATCTCTGTAGGAGAAGCGATCGCACCCAGAAGACATTAAGCAGATGTCTTCTGTGTTTAACGTTTCTTTAAGTAAACCGAACATTCCTTTCCCTTATATGGGCCTTTTGCCAAGGATGCTATAGCAAAAACTGGTTGGAACTAGTTTTAGGCCTATAATAAGGGGCACACTGCAAAGCGCGGGGCGCTTGCTGTTTGTCCTTTTCTCTGTGTGTAGCGCTGTATACTTTCCTGCTTCATAAAAAGATTCGGAAATACTGACTACATTGAGTATTGAGGATTTATGAACAAATTTCCACCCCAGGTGCCACAAAGGA
Source organism: Notoglanidium maculatum (assembly GCA_030068355.1). Classification (NCBI taxonomy): domain Eukaryota; kingdom Metazoa; phylum Chordata; class Actinopteri; order Siluriformes; family Auchenoglanididae; genus Notoglanidium; species Notoglanidium maculatum. The sequence goes on along the minus strand of JAQQZX010000039.1, from coordinate 851,833 downwards.
AACATCCCAGTATTGTATTGTAGTGACAACTAAAACTGGTTAACGAATCATGGACTGAAAGTTTGTTTAGGGAAGAAAATAATTAGATGGATTGAAGGAGCAAAAGAGAGAAAGACATTGTGTAAAATTTAATAAACGCAGAGTTAGACGTTCCACGCGTATTAACAAATCAGACATGACAAGGTGCAGAAAACAACCTCGTTAGAAAACGGACATCTCAAATGTTGAGACTGGAGTTATACATTCAGCACGAGGCATCACTCTAAAGGTCCTTTTCTGACGCAGGCTTTCGTATCGGTGTTCCCTCTAATGACGCATGCATGAATGCTAGGACAAGAGTAAAATACAGCTGAGATGATTAACAGACAGTGCCGTCTTGTCCTAATTGGATGATGTAGTTAGTCCACATCATTTGCCAAGCCCATGACACCACAGAGACTGGAGTTTCTCATCTGAGCACTTCTTTTATTAAAGCTGCAGGAATGTGAAGAGAATTTTACCAGATATTAATGAAAAATGTAATAACTTACAAATCATTAATCCCACCTTTACGCTGAAGAATCAGTTAGCTTAATCACCTAAGCCATGGCCACTGATCTTGGATAGGATAGCTAGGATATGCGAGCAGAGAAACGAATTTCAGAGTGCTGTAATGTGTGCGACAAAGAAACGCTTCTTCTTCTTCTTCTGTTTGCACACATTCACAAGAGCGCGCAAAATTCAGTTAAATCTTTCGAGCCCAAATCAAAGTCTCATAAGCATTCAAGTCCAGTTCTTGCTTCAAGTCACAGGTTTTCAAAATGGAATTTTTCCAGACTCTGATCTGTTTGTCCCGAGAGTTTGGCACATTTGTTGGAGTGTGAAAACTGTTTTCAGGCCAGGAGCAGCCCAGAGAACTGATCCCTGGTCGTCTTGAAAACAGGTGGTCTGGGGTTTCCACTAAACCGTGGCGTGAACCCCATCATGTGTGGAAGCTCTGCTGTCAGTGCTCTATGCTGACTAATATGATTGATGCAGCTGGTCACTTTACTTCCTGTTTCAAGTTTCATGTTGGAGGGACGTTATAGCCAGTGGAGGAGCTGGATTGCCTTATTGATCTGGATAGAAAAAAACATAAAAACCACTTTTTTTTTTTGTAGATTTCTGTATATGTATGTACAAGCAGCTTTAGCTCAAAGGCTTCACTGGAGCAATTGATTAGCGTTGAGCTAAAAAAGAATCATTAATCGTGAAAGATGGGAAGCTGAACAGATTCGAGTAGTTAGGCCGAGCATGAAAAACCTTTAGCCAAGTCATTTTACAAGTCAAGAAAATAGTTTCGAAAGTGCGAATGTATGTTCAAATCCAGGTCTTAAAAACATCACTGATGAGTTAGAGCTTAATAGCAATCTATTCATCTTATTAACAAAGGAGAGCTTGGTGAAAGATTATTTCAACATCAAATTAGCTAAATCACACAGCAGAATCAGTGTCGAATTTAATTGCATTGCCAAACTAGTCTCCAGCGCACGCTGTTTAATCACACCAGTCTTATTTGAAAGTGTTAATTTATCACTGGAGGTTTTGCCATGTCGATTACGTGATAACAGAAGCCTGGATTGATGAAGTGTGAAAAAAAATACTTGCTCCCACTAAATTGCTTCTCCAGTGTGGGGAGTTTTTAAAAAACGCTCCACCCACAAAACTCTATCTCTATTAGAGCTCGCCGAACTAGCCTTCCTTCCAGCTATCGATCTACCTCCAAGTTATATTGCAATATTCCCAACAGCCTGTCTGTCTGTCAGTTTTACATAATAATACTAGATCTTCTTTATGTGGTATAGTGCTCGGGGTTAGCCACCGGCCCCCTGTTTGCACCTGCGTCTTTTATTTTGTTGTCAGCGATCGGCACACGTCTTTTGAATGCATTCCCTGACTGCTTGTATCCCGAATACGGCACGTAACGTGTAATGACGCTTTATGAAAATAAAAGACAGAAGGCCACGGCCTGCTCTCCGAAAAGCAATTTAACTGAGAAACCCTGGGTCCTGATGCTGAGGCAGGGAGAGAGAGAGAGGACTGCTTATATGCACATGGATGGATAACTAATAGGGGAAAAGAGAGAAGAGTGAAGTATTTTAATGTGTGTGTGAGTGAGTGTGCATGCATGCAAATACACCTGCCACAGAGATAACTGGAAGCAGCTTATTTTGGTTCTGCACCAGACACGAGTTGGAGAGATGGACTGGCATCTCAGCTTGTTTATTTGTTTGTTCTAATCCACCAGTGATCAGAGAGAGATTTAGGTTTCCGGTAACACTCCAGAGGAAAATGTACTGAGCCGATACGGGCCTGAAACAGCCAGTTCGGATCAGCATTGGAATATCATATCCCCGACATAGTGTATTTTATTCTCCGCGTCACCGAATTCTGTGTCAAAGCTGATTGGTCGGTGAGAGAGAAGTGACATTGACAAGCTCGCTGGCGTTCCGAAAGTTGATTTTCAACTGAAAGTATCCTGAACACAACAAGGAAAAAAACTGAACGCTGCAGGAGTTTTTGCACCGATGGCTCTGAGCGCTGTCTACACTGAACCGTAAAGGATTTGCGTATAAAAATAGACACTGCCAACACAAAAAAAAAAAAAAAAAAACGCATTTCGTGGACACAGACCCTAAAGGAATAATAAAGTATGTGATGCGATTGTTTCATCAATGAACGATGTAATCAGTGACAAATTGCTGTAGAATAACAGGAGTAGAACACCTCAAGGTGATCTGTGACAGGAAATAATCCACTATTAGCAGGAGTAGGTTGGGATTTAGATATTTTGTATTCACAGTGCCTCTTTCATTGCTGGCTTTAAAAGCTGGAAAAGGTACTATAATGAGAATTTGATCACCACTTCTGATACTTTTAATGCTGTTAATCTTCTAACCCAGCCAGCTCAATCATAAAGGACCATGTAGCCAGCTGATTGTGTAGTGGAAAACACTGCGCTTGACCTTATGATAGACTCCTCAGCCCAGACACGCAGCACACACTATTATCATAAGCACCCTTGTGGTCAGTTCATTTAGTGAGCACATCACCTTCAATTAAAAAGCCATCAGAAGCCTGACAGGCCGTTTGATTAGTCTTATTGACTTCTCACGCGCTTTGAATCTAATGTCAGAGGACACAGGCCTGAGCAAGCCCCATCATCAAGCACAAAGAGATGAAGACAGGATCAGAGAGCAAAGCAAAGCAGCTGAGAAAGCTGTTTCAGAAGGCCAGCTCGTGTCCGCTTCTTAATCACGGCTAATGAGCAGGAAGACCTCTGCCCCATCGCCCACACGCTACATAGGTTCTGACTGCAGTGGAGGCTCAGCAATGTCATTCAGGGTGAGTGTGAAAATAGGCAGTGGCTAAGAAGTGATCTAGAGCGTGTGTGTGTGTGTGTGTGTGTTTAGAAAATCCTGGAATTCATCCAAAGCCTCCATCTGTCTTACTCGTCTCTTGGCGATCCACAGCATCCCTGTTTTTAACACAGCCTGCAGTGATGTGGCAATGATTGAGTCACACACACATACACACACACACACACACACACACAAAACTAAAGATGCAATTTTTTTTGCTTAGTCATGATTAAAAAGAGGCGGAACAGTCCCTTGCTCCTATACTGGTGTACATTTCACCATCATTATGGACTTATCATAACGTTTGTCCTCAATAAGCCGCTTGCTATATTTAGCCCTGTCCGGCTTTTATCTAGGTCAAGAATGAGAGCCAGACTCGCCAGCAGGCGGACAGAGACGTATGGAGCGCCTCCACGTCAGTGCCCCGCTGAGAGGTCTGGGAGAGAGCGAGGGAGCAGGTCTGAGAGATGTAGGGAGACAGAAGGAGCAGATATACGGAGGAGGAAAGCGCTCATGTCTTTTTCCCTGCAGAATCTCTGAGACTTTTGGATTATATGTAGTGCATACCCATCATACACCTCCATCATAATGGCCCTTCAAGGACGCCTCGGCTTGCAAAATAAATGAGCAGTTTTTCATGCCAGCTAACTAGATTGCTGAGCACGGCTTTATTTTGACATGTTCATTAAGGGGAAATTTAAAAACTTCCTTTAACACACTTTCATCATATAAACAGCAAAGCACAGATTCCTTAAAAAGTGTTAAAGGAATTCGCTAGTTAAAGGGGTCGGCTCGTACTTCCCAGAATCCAGTGCGTTGTTTTTGTTTTGAAGGCACGTGACCACTACCTGCTGGCTCTCTGTGCAGCAAAACCTCCAGAAAGTCACTCTTAATGATCCCTTTAAAACCCATCTCAAACTTTTTCTTCATTCACGTGTCATACATGGAAGCTTTGAACAAAATACGCCTGATCTTCATGGCCAAAATGGAATGGACCGGTCGAAAGAATTTAAAATATAGACACTGTGACAAAATGTCTTCAATTTCACATTACAATTTAAGATCTGTGGATGTGGAATTGTTTATTGGAACATTGGAAAATAGTGACTGACTTCTTGTCACAAATCTGAGGATTCTGGGAAAGCTGAGCCAACCCCTTTAACGCCTATGTTAAGTAGGTGTAATTACAGCAAAACGAGAATAACGACACATTTCTCTGTCCTTAAGAATGTAAACATGTACGCATTTGCTGTTGACCTGAGAATTTTTACTGAAAAAAAATCTGTTTATTAAATTGTCTAATCAACATCTTGAATTCTGATAATCTACAATAATGTAAGACGTATTTCAGTAGAAATCTTTAATGAATGCAATGAATTCAGTCAAAGGTATTTGTAAATTACGGACACATTTTGTATAGTGAGCTATCTTTTCAGAGATGAGGTTATAGGCTGCCCGTGGAGCAGGTTTTCTTCCGGAAAAGCCTAAATAACTAAATTTAATGATTCCTTTAAAACTTTTTTAGAAAAGTGGATAAAATGATATTTGAACCACTTTGATAAGGGTTTTTTTTTTTTCGGTCATGCCGGCCTCACTTTAACAGCTTAATATTTTCATTTCCATTATATGGTCATGCTTCCTTTAAACGTTATGTGCTCCTGTTGTAAGGTTTGAGGAAACAGGTTCAGCATTTGCTTCTCAGTACAGAAATATACTGCAGATGTGGTTGATAGAAATTAGATTAGGGCTGCATTTGTTGTGTTAAACATTTTTAGTATAGCTTTGAAGCATTAAAATCAAATAGTATTCAGAAAATTACAAAGAAAAGGAAAGATTTCGCTACGCCTTTGACGGACGATTGTATAAATAAAAGCTGAAATAATGACTGAGAAGGTGGTGAAGGCCTTGATGCATTTTTTTTTAACTGTATGACCATTTTTTATTTTAACTTAGAAAAAAAAATGCAGTATTTTCAGCATGTTTGTCACTGAGTGAAAGCCTGAGGTTTGAACAATGTAAGGATGCAAACTTAGAGTTGACCCAGTAATTCGCTTTGCCTTTTCTGAGGCGTTATGTGGACGCTTTGTCACTTGCTCAGGGCTTCGCTTTGCAGCAGAAATGGCAGAGGACCATTTTTCTTCCACCTCTAGATGGAAATGTGTGCATGTTTGTTGTATGCCTGAAATACTTTATCTTGGTGTAACAGAGCTTGCAAAAGGATGCCCCTGATCCAGGCCTTTTTGTTGTTTTATTTTATACAATACAGAATGTCTACACAAACCTTTCAGTTTTAACCACTCTTTTCATGAAACAGAATCTTTTCATTAACACAGAATCATTTAAAAGATTGAATCAGTTGAATACGAATAAGAATATTTTTTCCCGCCTCAACAAATTCCTGCCTTGTCTTTAAAACAACCGCACCCTTCATGTCTATCTTTCACTTCTTAGCAAAGTATATACAATTTAAACTCTAATACTAATACCTACTGAAATCGCACGAGTCGTTTTGTTAGAGTTGTCAGATTCTGTTCTCAGAATGGGGACAGTAGGAGTGAGAATACCATCTATCATCTGCCATATTAACATCATTAACAGGTGTATATGTCTCTATCCATCCATTCCTTCATTCTGTCTTGTATGTATTCATATTGTAGAGAAATAACAGTCACTGCGGGACATTTGTCCTCGTCATGCCATGTTGGCTTTCCCTTATAAAACAGCCACAAAAACATATTGTTTCTGTTTTGTTGGTCATCCCATTGTGATTTTAGTTGACTGGATTGTGCTTCTGTTTCATAAATGGTTCTTGGCACGGTAGAAGAGTCAAATGTTTATTTGTGGCTGGGCCTCCAACCTGCTTTTCTGAATCAAAGTCTAATACACAGTGTGTGTGTATGCACGTACATATTGTATTCACATATGCCAGTTGAACTTACTCCAACCCTATCAGGTCTGGGAATTTTCCCAGACTCCAAATGCACCTGTGTTTTTAGCACATTTTATTTATTTAATTTGTTTTTGTTTTTTTTTTCATAAAGGCCATAGCTATCGATAACTAGATGTTGCCATTTACCATAAAGCAATAGCGTTTGGTAACAACACAAAATCTGAATCTGATGGCTTTTTAGCATTATGTGTTCCAGCTAAAAATGGATATGCTGATCTTTATATTCAAAAATTATTATAGGTAAAAGTTTCAAGATGTAAAACTAAGGAAATCTGTTGATATTTAACCAATAAATGAACTTAAGTACCATATGTAACATCCTGGAGTTTGAACCATCAATGTTGCAGTACTGACAACTTTGTTTGGTTTGTTATGCTGCTTTCAGATATAACTTGGAACTCTTGAATTTCTGACTTCAGACTGGGAAAAAAAAGAAAGATATTTCTGTATTCCTACTTGGAAAGCTAGGATGCTCCCCTCAACACTGAGCTCAGCACATGATGTCATACGAACATGGCTGTTAACAGCATCAACTGTAAACAAAACACCACCATTTATACATTTAAATGTGTTATACTGTACATGTTTAGAGCAATCAACATACAGATATATTCACTTGTCTATAGGACTAACTACACAGGTTGCTGTTTTGAGGAGGTAAATACTGGAACAAAAGATGAACATTGAAGTGTCCATTTATTTCCCACTTTTTAGCTCAAACACATGAAGGTCAGAAATTACGTAGTTACATGTTCCAGCAGTTAAGAACAGTGTTAATCTTCAAATCACTTGCGCAAATGAGTTGCGTCTTGTCAGGTGTGTATAGCGTTAGTGCAAAAGTGACATCAGTTAAAAAAAAAAAAAGTGGCGCTGCAAAAATCTCTCTTACGCCATCATGTGGTTGGCTGTGGTACAATTTAACCCTATGTACCCACCTCTATACACTGCCAGTTAACAGTTTTTGTTTAAAATGCATTGGTTGAGCTGACAGTACTGAAAATTCCCATCATCAACCGACAAGCACTTTCAGATACCTTATATAATATTGTTGTACTTATGCCAGCCTAACACCCAATGACTTTTCAGGCAATTATCTATGATTTTGCAAAGACTGGTTATCTTGCAGGACCACTATTTGTTTGAGCCAATATATTAATATTAATTAAGATAATATTAAACACGGTTGATTTTATACGAGACAAGACAAGAAAAACACTGACTTAAGCAACTATCCTTAATTCTCATGATCTCATAATCTCACTCTCATGATTTTATTCAGAAGTTGGAAATTTGTCTGCGACAGCGAAATTGCTTGGTGTGAAGCCGGCATGAGTGGTTATTCTTTTGATTTTCTCAGTCAGTATTTGGCCTTTGTTGTGTGTTGAGATTAAAATTGATGTTAACAGCTTTAATGGAATGGCATGAAGAGGGAGTGCAAGAGTAATTCAGGTGGAGAAAATGGCTGCTTTTTTATCTGGGGCAAAAAAGGAACAACATTGCAAGGACATGCACATATCCTATCCATATGTTGGAACCTCAAGCAATGCAGACTTAATTATGCGTTATTGATTATAATTGGAATACTAGTATTTTGAAATATTTGCTTATTCTTACTGAGTTTCAACCAAAGACATGTTTAAAGGCAAGTAGGATTCAACCACCTGAATGCCCCTCCCTTACCCCTCCTTTTCCAAGCGTGTATTAGAATGTTCAGTGACCGTCAGCTGCCTGTAGCGTACTTCCGAGTACTTACATTCACACTCCCTTGCTTTTTTCATGCTAAATTGTAAGTTTGATCCTCTATTTTTCAAAATTTGGGCTATTCAAACTTGTCATCCAGCACCAGCAAACACTGATTCCTCTTCTTTCTTCTTCCTTTTTTCTTCTTTGTTGTCTTTATGGTGCTTTCTTTTGGATTCACTCTGTCATTTGTAAAAAGAAAAACCCGGGAGGTGCTCTCTAGAGCTTTGTCTGTACTGTGCTACCGTAGCGGTGCAATATGGCGGTTCCGTAGAGGTGGACCCACTCCCTATGTAGATATAAAAGACTCATTATAAGCTTATGAAAACACAGCAATTTGTAGTTACAGGTAATTATATGCTAATGAAAACATACTTATGAATTTCATAAGTATATTATGGAATGTGTACTCTATTTCTTCTAATTGATACCCTCAAATAGAATCAAATAATGTACAACTGCCCACTGGAACTTCTGTACAAGTACACTTCTATACCTACCATCTCTACTGCTCAGACTCTGTACAAATGGGAAAAAGATTATAATTATTTATTTGATCAACCAGTGCTTTGGTCATCTGCAATTCAGGAGTTAATTGGTAAACATAGCTTTGAGATAATGTACATGACTCTGAGATGTAATTTCATCATGATGCAAGTTAGAAATTTAATTGGGTGGAAGGCTGGACTTCCAAGCAAGTCAAGATCAGAATTCCTTTACTTTAAAAGCTCTACTTTTCCTCTTTTTCTTACTTTTCTTCTAATGTCACCCCAAAATGGTAGATGTGAGGTAGGATTCTGACTTTTTGTGTACTATCTACTTGACTCAGTTGGACCTAGATTCTTGCCTAGTATTATATATCAACTAGTATTGTTGTTTCCATAGTGTTGTTTAGAAGGGTCTACTGGTCTACTGGTCAGTTGTCTGAGGTGTCTAATCAACAGTATTTTTGGTATCCCTTAATGAGTGAATTGGGGGCAGGACTTAGTAACATATTGAAGGTGTATTTGCTACAGACGCAGAGCATATTCTACAATGGTTAGGAGCATAAATTTAGACTGAAAGTGATCATTTAGTAGTGTCTATATCCTCTTGCTCACTTAGGGTTATCAGCTTTATGAGCTTAATCTATTAGCTGACCTCACCAGACATGTGCCTCAAACCTATCTCTGTCCTCACATCTCACAGACACAGAAAATCTCATCCACAATCTAGAGGCGGTACTACCAGCAACCTTATCTACCCTCCACTGTTGTCCCAGTCACAAACAGGGGTTGTAGGTGGGCTCTTAAACTGCCAGTCGGCTGTAAAGAAGGATGAATTCATCTCTGCTTTTGCTTCCCATCACTCTCTTGACTGTCTGGCACTGAGAGCTGGATATCTTCACAGAACTCAGCTACACTGGTAGCTCTTTCCTCTGCTTATGCTTCCTCTCACACTCCTCAAGAAACTGGGAGGGTTGGTGGTAGAGGTCCACTGCTGTCTCGGAGTTGGTGCTTCATGCCCCGCTCCCTGTCTCATTTCAACATCTCATCCTTTGAATTCCATGTATTTGCAGTTTCCTCTCCAATCAACCTTCTCATCATGTCATCTATCGCCTCCTGGACCCCTAGGTCACTTACTTGAAGAAATAGTCACACTCCTCAGATTTTTCCCTACCGAAAACACCCCCCTCAGGCTCTTTGGAGATTTCAACCTTCCCTATGACAAGCACTTGTCCTCTTGTATCCATCTTCTCTATTTCTTCTCTCTGACATTCAACAACTGCTCTCACATTCACAAAGGAGGAAATGCCCTGGACCTGGTCTTTTGCCACCCCTCCCCAGGTAAAGACATCATTGCTACCCCACTTCACGTCTCTGATCATCACTTAGTATTCTTTGCCATCACCCTCCTTGCCCTGCCTAAAACCAGCTGTCAATATTTCTCTCCCACTTTGTGAAACCTCCACTCTATCTCCACTTCCTGCACATCTGTCACTTCCTGGACCCTATCATACTTTCCAGACCCAGACTCCTTTTCCTCCCTATCACAGGACTTAGCCACTGACACTCTCCTCTCCTGAATTTCCTCCTCTATCTTCCAAACCCAGGATGCTCCATGGTTGTCAGATGCAACCAAACAGAATTAAGAGCAGCAGAGAGAAAGTGGAAATGTGGAAATCTCAACAGAGATCTGTCTTCTTACCATGCTCTCCTGTCCAAATTCTATGTCCAAATGATGTGACTTCTGCTAAGACTGCCTTCTACAAGGAAAAGTTGGAAATCTCTGTACAAGATCCTCAAAAACACCAGAACATCTTTTCATCATTACTTAACTCGACAGCTCCTCCTGCTATGTCCTCCCTTACTGCTGAAGACTTTGCCAACTTTTTTGATGGGAAGATTGAACAGATCTGTCAGACAGTCACTCCCACCCTAACTCCTACTTTACGCATTAATGTTTCCCCTTCTCTTTCACTGGCACAATTCTCCAATCTAACAACAGAAGAGATCCTTCAAGTCATCTCATTTTGCAACCCTACCACCTGCCCACTGGAACCAGTCCCTTCCACAATGTTCTCTCGAGACCTTTTTCCCCTTCATCACTACCATCAATAGCCCCATAACATCTGGCCATGTACCAACAGCATTCAAAAGAGCAAGGGTTATTCCCATCCTGAAGAAACCCACATTGAATCCCTCAGACATCAACATCTACCAACGGGTATCACTTCTCTCTTTTCTTTCTAAAACCCTTGACCGCACTGTTTGCGGTCTCTCGGTCTCTCACAGAGCAACCTCCAGGATCGTAATCGGACCTTATGGCTGTCACTGAGAAGCTACATGCTTCTAGATCATCCAAACTGTCATCAGTCCTTATCCTCCTTGACCTTTCAGCAGTATCTGACATAGCCAACCACAAGACTGTCTTGTCCATCCTTATGAGTCTTGGAATTCATGGTTCAGAATGACAGTGGCTTGCTTACTGCTTAGAAGGTTAGTCATATCAGGTGATCTGGAAGGGATCCCCATCACCACACAAACTCTCCATTGGCATCCCTCATGGCTCAGTGTTTGGTCCTCTTCTGTTTTACCTCTATACTAGTTCTCTCTGTGAGGTCATATCCTCACATGGGTTCTCGTACTACTGCTATGCTGATGATCTGATGACACTCAACTTATCCTCTCCTTTCCTCTCTCAGACACTCATGTTTATGCCCAGATCTCAGTACACCTTGCAGACATCTCATCATGAATAGCAGCTCATCAGCTGAAATTAAACCCCAGCAAAACTGAACTGCTATTCATCCCAGCTGATTCATCTCCAACTTTTGATTTCCCTGGACAACTGTCTGATTTCTCCTTTGGTCACCATGTGTAACCTTGGGGTTACTTTGGACAATAACCTGTCCTTTTCCTCTCATATATTGCTAATCTTTCTCACTCATGTCAATTTCTCCTCTTCAACATCAGAAGGATTCATCCATTTCTTCCTGTAGCTGCCCACATCAGATTCAAAACACTGATGCTTGCCTAAAAAGCCAAAATGGACCAGTACCCTCCTATCTCGAAACACACCCCGCATGGCACCATGCTCCCTCTGATCCTCTAGCACTGCTCGACAGGTCCCACCAAGGTACAAGGAAGCGATGCATCTAGATTCTTCTCTGTTCTGGCACCTAGTTGGTGGAATGAGCTTCCCCTAGATGTCCAAACAGCTAAATCAATGGATGTCTTCAAGAGATAACTAAAGCCCTACCTCTTTTCAAGTACTCGGATGAGCATTTTCAGTATTTATTTAAAAAAAAACCTTGTCTGCATGCCAACACAGTTTATAGACTGATGGTATTCTTAGCCTGGGTCCAAGTAAACCAGTATCAGAATGTATTTACAGGTAGAGACTTTAAAGCACTTATTTAAGTCGCTCTGAATAAAGGCATCTGCCAAATGCCATAAATGTAAATGTATTTGCAAATATAAATGGATGTCTTATGAAGCAATGGGGATAGATAGAGGAAAAAACCACTGCTGTGTTTGCATTTCTTTAATATCCATTTGCTGATGTCATAGGTTCTACCTGAGCTAAGCATATTTCTTTTTAGGATATTTCTTTTTTGATATCTTTCTATAGTCAAATGAACCAACAGATTTGAGTAAAACCTGCTGGTCCCTCAGAATAACTAATGCAGTCTTAAAGATGTAAGGTTGAATTATGGACCAGACTTCCCCCATTGCATGCTGTAGTCTCTGGTGACCTCTCCAGATTATCCTTGTCAAATTTATGAGGGGGAAAAAAGCCTTTATACTGTAGGAGATTGCGTATATGTGTGTGCACATGTGCATGTCGGGTCTGTTGTCTTTTAACACCTGCTCAGGTCTGTTCTCATGTGCCACTGGGTTCTGTACAACAATACTTTAGCTTTTTCATGTGAAAGGAAATGTTCTTATGGAACAAAATGAAAGAAATTCATTAGAAAAAACATTAAAAAAAACACCTGGGTCTTGGCAAAAATAACTCAGAGCAAAAATAAGACAATATGGCACTTTACATATATACAGAGTTTATTGCATTTTGGGATTATCTTTTAATAAAAAAATCAACTGCAATATTGGTTAGATTGCTAA
>JAQQZX010000039.1:794820-814148 GCA_030068355.1 Notoglanidium maculatum | reverse complement strand
CACCCTGGGTGACCCGGGGATCGAACCCAGGACCTTCTTGCTGTGAGGCGACAGTGCTAACCACCACATCACCGTGCCACCAATAATACTACTAGTACTACTACTACTAATAATAATAATTCATTTCATATAGTGCCTTAGTGACACTCAAGGTTGCTATACACAAAGCTGGAAGCACACAGTTGTCTAGAAAGTCTTTGTATGATGTAGCATTACATTTCCCTTCACTGGAACAAAGGTGCCAAAACTTATTCCATCATGAACAAAACCGTACCAGCATGAACAATGCATAAAGAAAGCTCCATGAAGACATTGTTTGCCAAGGCTGGAGTGTAAGAAATTGAGTGGTCCTGACCTCAACCCAGTTGAAGAAACCTTTATATACCTTATATAATCATTTATATTCTGAACACCAGTGGGATAAACTGGAACCTCCAGTCCCCAGTCGACATCACTGCCTGGCCTCACTAACACTCTTGTGGATGAATGAACACAAATCCTCAAAGCCACGTTCCAAAATCTAGTGCAGAGCCTTCCCAGAAGAGTGGAGGTTTTTATAACCGCAAAGAGGGGACTATATATGGAATGGGACATTCAACAAGCACATACGTGAGATGGTCAGGTGTCCACAAACCTTTGGACATTTAGTGACACACACACACACACATTTAGCTCTTAAGTGCTTTGAAAAAAAACATTCTAAAGCTTAGCAGCTTTTAAATAAAGAAATATTGGATAGGCATCTGTTTCAGCGTCAGTATTGCCATCTTTAATTTCCATGCGTCTCTGCTGTTAAGTCACAAGAGAGAGGCAAATGGTGGACGAAACTTGGTTTTAGCAGGATAAGTGAATGAGCTTAGAGCATCTAATACATAACAAGAGCTCTGGGCTTCTCTTCCATTTAAGCTTCATAGATCAGATGCTTTGAAAAAAGGCGTATAACAGAGGTGTACCTGCATAAATGATAACGTTCCTGCATTGAGATACATTATTCATTCAGAGCAAGTCTAGTGCAAGGTTTGTACAGGCTTGATTTGTGCACTGTGCCACCACCATTAATGCAGAGTGTCTACCCCACCATATATACACACACACACACACAGTGGGAAGCACGACAACATCTGCTGGAGGAGCTCATCTAAGCCCACTCAGAGCCGAAGCAGCGTTCCAGCTGCATTGATCACTGCTGTGTGCTCCACCGGTCGGCTGTGGGTTGAGCTGAAGCCCTGCGGCTGGCTGTATGGCTCAGCCTGCATGAGCCTCCCACTGCTCAGGCAGGAGAGACACTGAGAAAGCGCAGAGAGATTTTTTTCCAGCCGTTTGATGAAGAGCCCCAGAGGCTGGGCTAGCGAGCCAGACGCATGCTGTGCTGAGGTGATCTGTGCCTCGCTCTGGTTTTAACGGCGTGTTCTGCAGCGGGTGTGAAAGGAAAACGTACACTAATGAGAGCGTGCAGGTGTTTTGTCGCCTACAAACCTGTGTTTATCCCTGCAGCTGAGTATGTGAGGGTCAGAGGAGCAGGGTTTCCCTCCTCCTCCTGCCTCCACAAGCACCTGGCCTCACAGATGGAGGGCATGATGGGGCTAATGCCACTGTGGCAGCTCCATTAGCCTGTGAGCTTTCCCAAGTGGGAGGGGGAGAGAGAGAGAGAGACGGGCCATGTCACAGTGCCACACAAACACCGCTTGATCACCCAGGGACCAGCCTTTGCTGCTAGTAGGCAATGCACTGCAAATAAGCTGCATAAAATGACAAATAACCTCTTAGCATGTGAAAATATTTTGAGTCTAGTTATCTAGCTTTTCATGTTATAAGATTACAATAAATCAAATATATGGTCTATTAAATATATATATAGAAAATGTATTCTATGAATGTTTACTAATTTCAAGGTTGAAATAGAATAGAATAAGAAGTGAGTAAAATGAGTAAATGAATCAGCCTGAATCATCTTATAATTGATTTATAATAATCGTGAAAAGCAATATTATCGAGATGTTTTTACTTAAGATATTTTTCAGATGTACAGTTAGATTGCTTGACTATTTCGGATCAGATCAGCTTATCATCAGATCAGGATATTCTAAAACAAATATAATTTGCTTTAGAGTAATTAAAGTTGCGAAATGAAAATTCCAATTCAATTCTATATTCCTGTAGGCACATTATACGTCTTTAAAGAAACAAAATGAACTACCTGTAGAATAAGCAGGTCAAGCTGGGATTTATTTATTTATTCATTTATTACAGTGAATTACAAAAAGAAAAACTCGATTAGCACAGAGTCGATGCTATCTACTGGACAAAAGCATTTGGTCTCTGTTCATACCAAATGCAAGCGAGATGAAGCATTGTACGTTTTTATACAGCGGCGCACGACTTTGGTCTCGGAGCTGTGGCTCCGCTGGGCAGGGTAAGCCTGAGTACTTCATACAATTTTAATTTTACACAGGTCAGACAGGCAGAAAAAGCGAAAAATAAAATACTTCTGGGGAAACAGTGATTACAAAAGTGAAGCTGCCTTCCAGGGTCAAAAGTTGAAAGATGATGATGCCTCTCATTTTATTCTTAAAAAAACAATTCCAAATCAAATTTCAAGGTATATGAGCACAATAAAAAAGAATAATGTAGCATATTTCTATTATTTATTTGCTATTACAACTAGAATAGCTACATTCATTCACCTTCAGTAATGACTTTACCCTGGTCAGTGTTGGGGTGGATCCACAGCCTATACACGCTGGATGGGATAATGGTGTATCAGATGTTAGAGGTAAGGATTGAGCCTGGAACTGTGTGGAACAACTTCACCTGCTGATTTTCCTCAAGGCAACCAACACTGGCTATTTGAGAGGTCTGGGATCTGAACTCACAACCTCCTGATTACTAATGCAGAATGTTGATTACTGACCTACTCCAGCACCGTTCATATGCACTCAGACACAGGTTTATGTTGGTGTAAGAACTGTACCACTTAACCACCAATGCTGAGACAAACTGAGCTATAGTTAATAATAACAGTACATGTATAGCGCATGTAAAGCCCTATTCAGACAGGTTTAAATTTACTTGGTATGGGTTGTATAAGTTCGTCTCCACACCGCCTACACTGGAGCCCATTAGCAGGAGAAAGAAAATAAAATCAATCAGAAGAGTGAGAAACTGCAGGCTGATTAAAGGGGCAGTTATCATGCCAGCTACAGGTATAAAGACACTTTATGGCTTTTTTTGTAGGAATACAATGAAAGAGAACTTGTATAGCTGCAGGTTTCTTAATCAGGTAACATTAGAATGCTGCCAAATATGTAAACATGATCATGTGACCATTTGTCATATTCAGGTTCATAGATGAACAAATCTGACAGAAACCCATCCATCTTGCGCTAATTTAGTTGCTGTCCGGATGTGAGAAGTTATTACACGTCATCCCGTGAAAACAATCCCATCTGGATAGAACTGTTTTTGCTGCCAGACTAAATTATTTCCCCCCATGGGAAGCTCATGAAACCAAAGCATAGAGGTAGTAGATATTACACGGTGCTTACACAACCGGAAGAAAATAGTACAAAATCGGCTTTTTCTTTGTCACTGGGTTGGTTCATGCAGTCAAGGTCAATCGTTTAATTTGTATGTAGTGTAATATTTAAGTAATATTTTTTAAAGTAAAGTTACATGCTATACATTCACATACATAGAAAATGTGCAAAAGGTGTAAGCTTTAGAGTACACCTTTAACAGTTTAGTCTCTTTTTTTCAGAGAGACTATAAAATGTGAGGTCAGGTATAAACAAGATATTCTGTACAAGGTCTCATAACCACAGGCAGGGGCTTTTAAGTTTCTTCTGGCCTGTAATGGGGATGTGCGCTGTGGTTTCAGTGCCTAACGCACTCCTGTATGCATCAAAGCTCAGCGCTGATGGGCTAGGTCACTTTCAGAACTGTCAATGCTCTTTCCCCTGCAGTCGTCCGACTTCTGAGCCAGGGCCTCTTCACAGCAGTCTTCCTCTCAGTGACCTTAACTCACTAGAGCCACTTTTCACATACAGTTTTACTGATCAGTGTTCTGCTGTATATTTCCTGGGCTTGTGTAAAAGGCCCCGGCATTTACAAAGACGAGGTGTGGTACAGTTCTAACCAGTGTTTCAGGTAGACTGGAGGGTTAAGGGAAAACCTGTAAATCTCTGTAGCTGTTCGGCTCACTCGTACTTTCTCTGTCTTCGCGAACACAACTTTGTGATGCCAGTAACCTAAAAATGTATAAATAAAACTAGCAGAAGTAATAATATGATGCAAATTGTTTAACATCTATAGTAACTTATTGTAACATACTAAGGTTAAGTGGTGGAAGAAAAAAACTTCCGCATATAAGTATAAAGGTGCATATTTAATGCATAGGTACAATAAAAATGTACATGTAACAGTATATTATGTGATAGTCCTTTGGTTGGTTGAGAACTTAAGAACATTTGGGCTACAAAATAAATTGATATCATCGATATAACTTTTTGAAAAGACCGTTTTACCTTATATTTTGTTCCATTCCTTTTTAGCTTATTTCTGTGATTTTTATGATCTCAATGAACAGTAGAATTGGAAATGCCCTGGATCTGAGTTTAAGTTAACATCAAAATTAGTGCTCCTGGATTTTTTTTTGTAACTTTTTTTTAATTTGGCTTTAAACTCCTAATGCAATCACACCAGTGAAGAGTAAAGACCACCATGTTAAGCATGTCTTCGCTGCTTTTGCGGTGCTGCTACCCATCTGTGGGTTTCCACGCTCTCGATCACTGCTCATGAGAGCTCACCTAGCGTGTGGAGAGTGAAATTTCCTTTCTCCTAATGGCTTGCGTTCTTTTCTATTTCACACATAGTGTTCGTGTACCTTATTGCTCGTTTGTCAAGTACACACCTGAAACGTCGGGCATTTCATTGACTCAGTTTAAAAGTTCTTTAACAGCTTAGTGTTGTTTTGTAGTGGGTTTGTTAAATGTTTGCATATTTAAAGCAAGTACAAAGACGATGACGTGTGACAGCCATTCACGGAATCCCTGTGTGACTTTGTGTTATCTTTTCAAGGAGGCTTTAATTGGATGGTTTTGTTCAAAGCAGGTAGCGCAGTAAATCCATGAAATCCTCTACTTACCGGATTAAGGTACAAATTAACAGATCCTTATGTAGGCTTATTTTTTCAGACACTCAATTTGATGCATCCATAATCAGATTTCTGTACTTTATCCCACAGCTTGGATTCGACATAGCGTGCCAAAGCGTAACATTATCAGTGGTCATTACCCTAGCCAGTCAAGGTCAATAATGATTCTTTTCACATTTATTTGTGCAGCTGGAGATGAAAGTGGTCGGATTAAAAACCTTTGCTTGGACCCCACTGATGTTTAATTCATCTTCCTGAATTTAATTAAACTTGTTTTTTAATCAGTAGATGGTCTTGTATATTGGCTAATAGAGAAAGTTAAGATCCCAGTGACATCTAAGTAGTTATTACTTCTGCCAAAGAGGTTATGTTTTCAGTGCGATTTCTTTGTCTGTCTGTCTTTTTGTTTGTCTGACTGTGAGCAGGATTGCACAAAACCTGCTGAACTGATTTCTGTGAAACTTGGTGGCAGGGTCTAGGAAGAACCCATTAAATTTTGTAGTGGATCGCAGTTTCAACTAGTTTCACTAATGTGGTCAGACACGTGATGGCGTTTGGACTTAGTGGACGTCTGCGCTCAAGAATGCCATCCATCTTAAAATCCTGCAGAAGTTCAATAGTGACGAAACATAGCCAATGTAGAAATATGATGGCTCCATTGAAAATATATCCAGACATGTAAATCGGCTGTGGTTGCAGGTTTGCATATCATAAAAGAGTCGGCTATTGCCCTTGACAGAGGTCTGCGCTCTTATGTCCAAGTGAACTGAATTTTCCTATTTCACAACGGTGCATAAAGTAAGGCCACTAAAGTAAATATCTTGTAAAAGGCAGTGTTTCGTCCTCAGGACTGAATGGCCCCATAACTCAGCAGAAGCAGATGGTGAGGGAGTTGCCAAACTCGGCCAGTGGCTCTGGATGCAAGGGCAACTGCCCCATACTGTTCTTTTTATAATAAATAGAGTGGGTTATATGCGCTGTTAATGTCTGTGCCCTCTGCTCTGTCCTCAGGTCCTTCATTCAAGCCGAGCTGCAGCAAGGCGCAGAAATACCTGGAGTTCATTCCCATTAATCTGCACACACAGCGCATGAGGGTGATGTGTCCGAGGAAAACAGGTACGGCTACATAGGACTTTTCAAGATGCACAATTCACAGTGAATTTGTTTTCTCTAATGTCATTTTAAGTATTTTCTTTTTGTTTGTTTGTTTTTAAGAAAGAATAAAGTTTTTCACACGTAATTATCACACGTAATTCGGATTGGCTTTGCCGTATGCCTGTTGATCACAATAGACCTGACATTTAATAATAATAATAATAATAATATTAAGACACGCTTCTTGACAACTAGTATTGCCGAAGGAGTTAGGTGTTTACAGAAATACAAAAGGTTATTTCTCTGATTTTTTTTTTTTTTTTTTTTACTTTTCAGATGTTTAAACATTAATGTCGTTGCCAATTTATACTGGATTATAATCAAAGATCTCATCAGTAATCATCTGAATTATGGCACCCCCTCATGTGAAACTAATCCAGCCTAAATTAGGCTTTAGGTTCACAATGATTCTTCTCTTTCTCTCAAGCCATGTTTCACAAATTTCACAAATTAAAATTGAAAGTCTGTAATGAATAATCTGGAAAGGGATTAAAAAGATGATGTAAATAAGTATCACTGCAGAACCCTCTGTGTGTGTGTGTGTGCGTGCGTGTGTGTTTGTAGAAAAGATGACTCAAGTGGCAGGCGTACTTTGGTTTCTTTTTTCCTATTTTATGTTAAACTACCACTTTTTAGTGCCAGTGCCAGAAAATGAACAAAAATCAAAATAAACAGCTTGCTGTTTGTCCCCAGCCCAATCTCAATTTCACGCATGCTTGTGCATCAGCTCAATCTCTCTTTTTACAAGGTCTCATTTCAGGTGCATTTTAGTTTCTGCTGGCTAGTACAACATCTTTTTGATTATGCCTCACCACTAGTTGTTTTTGGTTTGTCTGTGTGTACATTCAGGATTCTTATCACAATATCTCAAGAACAAGTGCCTGAATGTTTGTTGGATTGATATGGCATTATCACTGTAATCAGCAGATTAGTTGATAAGATTTTGGAATCGATCCAAATGGAATCCAGGTCACAGCAAGGTCATAAGTCTGAAATAGTTTTTCTTCAATAGCTATTTCTTCCTTTCTGTTTGAAATATATATTAAAGGTGTTTAATATATACCTTAAAACTAAAACTATAAAAAGCATAAAGCATAAAACTACATAAAGCATAAAACTTTGTAACCAGAAGGACTAGACTTGGTGGTGTGGAGACGTTCCTGTCGATGCTGAGTTCTACTTGCTTCCCCCGGTTTAATACACCAGTTATTCTTTATCAACTGCGTAAAAACCCTTCATATGCAGGGTATTTTTTATTTTTTTTTAGAAATGCACAATTAAAATTAACATAGAAACCATGGATGGGGAAACCCCACATGTTTCACTCTCACTCACTTAAAGTTTAGTGTGAGTCACTGTATATGTCGTGTGTGTATGTGTGTGTGTGTGTGTGTATGAGCCCATATGAGTAGTGTTCCTAGTGCTGTCGAGACCTGGTTTCCCCACACTCATTACTGCACTGTGGCAATGCAAATAGACAGGAATCAACAGGCGGGATCCAACAAGTGAACTTTAACACAGCCAGACAGGAATATGACTCGCAAATGAGGACTTGCACATGTTCAGAGCGTTCACTGCCTGCGCTGTTTGATGCATACCTGTTTTGTTTGAGTAACTATCCTTGTATATAAGAGCTGCTGCTGAAATCATTCAGGCTGTCCTGTGTGGATACTAAACATCCTTTCAATGCACTTACTATTGCTTGTCTTTAACCTTCTGCTTAATTTGGGAAAATTAGATTAGATGTCACACCATATACAGTACTGCAGATACAATCAAATATCAAATATTTCACTATAAAAATCAAAATCCAGATAATTTTTGTGGTGCTGTTGATGAATGTTGGTGAGGGTGAAAGCTATCATTTTTATCTGTGACATTATGTCTATTAAAAGGAAATACTGGATGAAATACTAGATGAAAATGCACAGTGTATAGAAACCTTTCTTTGTCCTGCTCGCTCTGTAGATTCCTCATAATTCAACAATTTCACACTCGATGCACAGCCACATTTCTTCATCCTGCTTGCTCTATAGTCTCTCCTCAATGTTCAGCAAGTGCACAATTTGCCCGAGTGGCCTTAAACCTTTTTTTGCCCTACACACATACTAAAACCTATAAATTATATTTCTTTTGTGAACTTCTTTTATGGGCACAGAGGACATTTTTCTGCCTGAAATTGCACTTGCTCAAATTCAAAGCCTTAATGAGCAGGAGAAAACTGTGCTGAAACACCTTTCCTTCTCCCCATTTAGACAGCATCAATATATTTCATCTTATTTAACCCATCCAGACTTTCTGGTTAACTATGAATAATTCTAGCTTCTGTCTGACTGCAATCTCTTCCTTTCCTGCTGTGAAAGAGAGAGCGAGAGAGAGTGAGGTTTCCTGTGCGTGCCTCGTTTCCATTCGATTTATAGACAGCAGGAAAATCGGAGCAAATCAGCTCCAAATTGGGCTGTGTGTGACTTATGCCCCTGATGCGATGCTGTATCTCATGGCACCGTTGAGCTATTGAGAAGCAGCCAATTAGGTGTGCTCAGGGGGGTGGGTGGAATATTGGGGGTGGGAAGGCGGTGGGCATCGGGAGTCGTAGCCCCTGTCGTCATTAGTGAAGCCTGAATGTAGTAGAAGAGCGTGGTGCGGCAAAAGTGGCACCACGGGGTGCCAGGCCTGCGGAGAGGCTGCTCATTAATTGCTGTCAAACATCTCCCAGAGCCAACTTCCTGTTGAGTCCACAGACTAGCTCATTACATGACCTAACATAAAGCTCACTGCTGGCATGAGGCAGAGCTGCTATATGGCCAACATGGCTGAAAAGGAACCATAAACACATGAATACACACAAAGTTCTTAGCACTGGGGTCAGTTGCCCTTTACAAAGTGTCTGGTGACTCCGACTCTAGAGTCTTTGAAGAATTCCTAAGCTCATTGACTATTATACCCAAAACATTTGTTTAACTTGAATAAATGACTAGAGGAATGTAACCAGTGGCTCAGGACAAGTGTACTGCATGGCACGATTAAGCAAGTAACATCCGGTCATGTTCAGCAGTATGTAAAAAAAAATGCAAGGTGAGTCCAGGTTACTTCGATTTTGGGTCAAGATGACAAGAGGATGAGTTAGAAGTGGTCTTTGAAATCTTATATTCAACGAGTGTAATGCTTGTGCATTAGTGCAACATGAAAGAACACATAAGAGCACAGAACATAATTAGACCATTAGCTAGAACCACAACC
This sequence comes from Notoglanidium maculatum, assembly GCA_030068355.1. Taxonomy (NCBI): domain Eukaryota; kingdom Metazoa; phylum Chordata; class Actinopteri; order Siluriformes; family Auchenoglanididae; genus Notoglanidium; species Notoglanidium maculatum. Next base: position 804,601 of record JAQQZX010000039.1, on the reverse strand, counting down.
ACAGGATTACTCATGTGGTTAGATGAATCATCCGTCACCATATTCTCGATAAATGTGCAAGATCACGTATGTAACACTGAGAGAACGGTACAGGCCTGGATGCTCAACTACTCCAGTGAAAAGTCCATTGGCTCCATTATGCAGTGAGGTGGGCATTTATTTATTTTCTTGGCATGATTTGGCTATACTTGTCCCTTTAGAATAAAGCATCACTGCAAATTAATACCAAGTTCTTCACCAGTGACTCTTCACCAATGATGAAGCGTTTCTGTCCTGATAGGCTTGGTGTTTTCCAGGTTGACTCCACCCACATCCCTCACTGCATGGACTGATGAGGATGAAAATTATGTAAATCATATGTTAAGGTCTTCACATTCAACAGCTCTCAACCCAGTTGAGAGATTTTGGAGTGATGCGTTAGACAGTTTCTCTCCACCACCATCAAGATACCAGCTGAGGGAAAATCTTTTGGAAGAGTAATGTTCCTCACTAGAGACAAGTATAATTGATGCCAAGGTGCACTGAAGCTGTTGTGGAGGCTTGCGATGACCCAACCTCTTACTAAGACACTTTATCTTGTTTTTCCTTAAATTTGTGGGTTGTAGCTTGCTTTTCTCACCGTGACTGATTTATGCATGGTCATGACCACTTCAAAATGGACTGAAGCCAAGGTCCGTGATATAGATGTGCAATATTTGTGAAAGTGAAAGCTCGATGTCCTCAAAAGCATTTCAGTCTTTCCTGTTTCTTAGCGGATCGCCTAAACAATTTCGCTAATAAATTCGAAAACAAAATTCTTCTGCCGTCCTGAAGTAGCATGAATTAATGACGTGGATTTCATCAGCAAAAGCACATCACATCAGCATCAATGTGAAACCAGTGAATTGCATGAAATTGGTATTGTGGTCATTGGGCTGTTGATTTTTCTCCTTGGACTTGCACTGAATTTTAAAATGCAAGACCTCAGCTGTAACAACTGATCCATAATGATCAAATTACAGCTTATCACAACAAATTAAATCTGTGTCCTATTATCACCATGGCATGTTTCTCTGTGAGCTTTGATCCATATATCAATATGCTGCCCCTTTGTCATGATTATCAAGTGTGTTGTGCTGTTGTGAATCAGTGGGAGACTGGAAAATTATAACCGTGGCTGTATTTTAGACTTTGCCTTTGCTTTAATAAACACCATCACACAGTTTAAGGCACAGATATGAAAAGCGTGCTAATGTTACCAGCATAATAAGTGGAGGTCTTATTGAGCTTTGGCAGTGTGATACTATAACAGCACAGGAACAGGAAATGTATTTGTAGTGTGAAAGCGGTGTACTTTATTCTTGCAGCTGATTTTTTTTCCCAACAAAATTGCATCAGTTTTCCCTGCACCACAATGTGTTACAGCTTTATTGAGGTTACTTGTATTTAAAAATGTGCACCCAGTGGGTGAGGGAAAAATGTTTAGTTGAAAATATTTCCCAAGGCAGACACTTGTCTAATTATTGTATTTCGTATGAGAATATAGTAATTAAAATGTGCATCGTAAATGCTAAATGAATACCAGTGAACCTTTCATTGGAGGGTTTGTTTATCTGCTGATGTGAAGAGGAAGCAAGGGGTCCCTGCAAACCGCCTTTCATTCTTTTAAACCAAATAGCTTTGATAAATCTTCCAGCAGCACATGGAAGAGAAAAGAAATAATATCCATGATTTAATCTGAGTCTAGGTGAGCACAGAAAAGGATTAATTACCCAAATACCGAACTACCCACATAATTAGCTTGGCAATTCATGTGGCGTTTGAGTTCACATTATGAGTAAACTCAATGTGCTCAAAGACAATTGGCATTTTTGCTTAGCAATGACAAGAGACTGCTGATGCAGACAGGCGGCCCCTCATTGCTATTATCGAGTGAACGTTATCCCGAGACCTGGGAAAACCGCCTGCAAACTTTGACTGTTATTACTGGATAGGAAAAGATGTTTGTGTGGAAAGATCATATTCTCAAAAGACTAATCCCTCTTTGAAATCCAATGCCAGTCAACTGTGCAAGCAGGAAAGCTCGACTGGCTGCGTGCTGATACCCGTGTTATTTTGTTGTGCCAGACTCCTTCTACGATGTGATCACAGTCGGAGCTCCAGCAGCTCACTTCCAGGGCTTCAAGAACGGAGGCCTTCAGAAGCTGCTCAGCCGATATGAAGCAGAGAAGAAGAGGTGAGTTCTCAAATCCTGCCAATCACAGTGCCCTCTCATGCACATAGGCTTTGTCTCTGTAAAGCTTGCTAACTTTTTCTGTTTGTCTTTAACACAAATCCTTAAGCAACTCAGCAGATTTTATGCCATTGAGGCCATGGCTTCCCAAAGTTCCCTGGTGCAACAAGAAAAAGAAACTCACGTACTTTTCTCATAAATATGAATTTCATGCTGATATTTTATACAGTTAAAAATGGGTTTATTTCAGTCCTGATACACCTGTTAAGTTGTGAAGTATTATTAAGCTCTAAAGCCTACCCACCTGTCACATCAGACTTTGATTAATTTTTGATACCCAAGAACTAAATCCAGTTTGTCTATAGTCAAGGATTAACATTTTCTAAGGACCTATTTCAGTCTGTTGAAAACAGGCACATTTTTGGGACATGTGTTTGTATGCTTGGCACTGAAAGACACACTTGGCACATTTTTCTGCATACAAATACACCTTGAATGTTTCATGTTTTTCATGCTCATAAAGATCTTTGATTGGTTTATTTAAGACTAATAATCTCTACCCACATTTGCAACGCATTAATAATGTGTCAGTAGGCATGTTTTGCAGTGGTGTGCCCCTATCTGAATCTTAAATTACCTAGGGCGACATGGTGGTCGGTGTTGTTGCCTCACAGCCCCAGGTCCCTGGTTCTGTCCTAGGAGCTTGGATTAATGCCCGTCTGGTTTTTCACACGTTCTACTTGTGTTCTTGTGGGTTTCCCCAGGGTCCTCTGGTTTCCTTCCACTTCCCGAAAACATGCTGCAGGTGTACTGTACATTCATTAGCCCCTAGTGTGAATATGTCTGTGTGGTGTCCTGCAGTGGACTGGCCACTCATCCACCACAACCCTAACCAGGACAGTTACTGAAGATGCGTGAATGATAAAATGTCTAGGTTGCCTTTCCTGTTGAAATCAGCCCAAGTTGACGCTATGAGACTGTGAACAGAGAGACTTCATCTCCTATGCAGAAAAACATTCTGGATGTTTTCTACAGTTCCCGTACCAATATTTGTTTTGGTGATGTGCTAAGATGATCTCATGCCCTCGGAAGCAGACGGAGTATTAGGATGGCACTAAGGGCACCATTTTTCACCTCGTATCCTAACTTTGGAAGAGTTTTGTCGGACCACAGCCCTCAAGCTAGTCATTGCTACAGAAAGTAATTAATGTTTACTTTAGTAAGATGGTAACAACAGAACTGTAGAGCCTTGTGTGTAGTTTCCATGGCAGTATCGAATAGGGCCGTCACACTTTGATTGGGAATAGACACTCTTCTTTGCCTGGCATTGTGGTTTCTCTCTCTCTCTCTCTCTCTCTCTCTCTCTCTCTCTTTCACATTCTTTCTTTCTCTCTCTCTTTCTTTCTCAGTCTGTCATCTTGAACAGCTGCTTGTATGCGGTCCCATTGCCACCCCCAGGGTGTCTATTGATATTCTGTGTCGTTCTTGATTGAATCCCCTCTCTGTGATTCAATTACTGATTCCCGTCTGCTGCCATCTCCCTCCTTTGCTCCCTGCTTGCCTCCCTTTCTCTCTGTCAGAGGAGATGTTTAATTAGTTAGACAGTTCCCATCTTTCTGCCCAGCTCACCCAAACCTGCCAAAACCAGCAGGGAAAGCAATGAACCAGGCACAGTGGCATCCCTCATCAGCTACTGCCCTGAAAAACGATACACTGCTGATCTCAAACCAGTGGACCGTCTGCTCGTTCTCATTTCATAGTGAACAAGCTGTTGCTTAGTATTCCGATCATTAGTCATGTCAAGATTTCATGCGCAGGGTTTTGTGGGTAATTATATGGAAACCTTATTGAATTTCACTGAATTTGAAATGTCCCTAAAAATGCATACACTTGGTGGATATTATCATTTCTAAGCAAGGTATAAAATATACTGCATTCTTTCGTCATTATAATTCACATGTCTTGTGCTCATGGCATGAAAAGTATATAGGCAATTATAAAAGGTCTTGGTTCAGTGTATATGCTCAGACTAATGATAGTTTCAATCATGTAGCCTCTCTTTGAGCCACCATTTTCTATTAGTGATGCTGACTTGTATTAATCGTCGGTTCAATGCTTCATGCATTTAAACAGGCATCTTTGAATTCATTTGCTCAGAGACTGGACATCATCTAAATTTGCTTTCCTACCTTTTGGAGTGGTATTTCTAATCCATACCCTGGTTGAGTTCCTGTCTGTTCCCTGATGGAATCACTGTGTCTGTACCCTGGTTTGTTACCAGCAGTATGTTGATAGCCAGGTTGAGTCCCTGTGTTTGTACCCTGATCGAGTACCTGCAGTGCGTTCATACCATGGATGAGTACTTGTGTTGCATACTCTGGTTAAGTACCTGCAGTATGGCTGCACAATGTTTGAGTACTTGTGTCTGAACCCTATTCAAGTATCTTCACCTGTATCAGCACCATAACCTGATGAAGTACCTGAGTCTGTACCCTGGTAGACTACCAGTGTCTGTACACTGTTTGACTACCTGTGTCCATACTATAGTTGAGTACCTGTATACATAACCTGGTTGAGTACCTGCACTATGTCCTTACCATGGCCAAGCACCTGCAGTATACCAGGATCATTGTCAAGCACCTGCAGTATGCCTGTATCATGTTCATGCACCTGCAGTATTCCCATACCATTGTCAGGGACCTGCAGTATGCCCGTAGCGTGGTCATGCACCTGCAGTATACCCGTATATTGGTCAAGTGCCTGCAGTTTGCCCGTCTTATTATCAGGCTCCTGCATTATGCCCATATTTTGTTCAAGCACCTGCAGTATGCCTGTATCTTGGTCAAGCAGCTGCAGAATGCCTGTATATTGGTTAAGCACTTGCAGTATGCCCATATCATTATCAGGCTCCTGCAGTATGCCTGTATCTTGGTCAAGCACTTACAGTATGCCTGTATATTGGTTAAGCACTTGCAGTATGCCCATATCATTATCAGGCTCTTGCAGTCTGCCCGTATCATGGTCAAGCACCTGCAGTATGCCCATATCATGGTCAAGCACCTGCAGTATGCCCGTATCATAGTCAAGCACCTGCACTATGGCCGTGTCATGGTCAAACACCTGCAGTATGCCTGTATTATGATCAAGCACCTGCATTATGCCTGTATCATGATCAAGCACCTGCATTATGCCTGTATCATGATCAAGCACCGGCATTATACTCGTATCATGGTCAAAGACATGCATTATGCCCGTATCATAGTCAAACATCCGCAATATGCCTGTATCATGGTCAAGCACCTAGAGTATTCCTGTATCATGGTCAAGCACCTGCAGTATGCCTGTATCAATGTCAGGCACCTGCAGTATCAACAGTAGGTTCATAGCCTTGTTGAGTACCCCGTCTGTAACTGCTCAATTACCTGTATGCATACCCTGTTCACATTCTGGTGACACAATTTCCCATGCAAAAGTAGAGTTGACACTTAGACAACAGTAGCAACAAATGATGAGCTTTAATGTCTGAATTAATTTGAATTTAATATCTTCTTTTATGTTAAGAGACATAAAGCAGCTGAACAATCTGAACCATCCAGGTTTTACATTGCATGTGGAAATGTCAGACACTACTGAACATTGCACAGGCATACTGTCTAATAGTAAAGTGATTTTTAGCTTGCTAGGATTTTAGCCAATCCATATGCAGTACTATAATTCAAAATTTCATGATAGTGAATGAAGACATAAACTGTAGGATACTTTGTTTTACATACTATTTAGCACTATAATTGTGTTTGACCAGTGAGTTTCCTCTATTTTATACCCCTTTCAATATATTCCAATTTGGCATTCATGGGACCCTGGTAAGAAGGTTAACCAATACAACACAGATATTTAGTTACACCACAGATAACTTTGCGGTGAAAACAACAGAAAAATGTGGGTCACAGATTTGATCCTGATGGAAAAGTGCTATAAATAATCAGAGCAACAAAGCATGTTACGGATTATTCATGCTGGCTCAAACCAAGTGCACCTGCTGGGGATCAGATCATTCTACAATCACATCATATCATGAGCAATTGCAAATGAGGGAGGTAGTTCAGGATGGGGAGCTGGCTATTATTACTTATTATTATTATTATTATTATTACCATCTCTCTGATGGCCTATGGACTGTCAACCAGTGTTTAGCATTAACATTTTAAATAATAAAGACTTTCTCTTCTTAATGTGAATAGCTACACATATAACTTAGGTAAATATGTTTTAGAGATAACTTCTCATTTCTATTACAGTGTAGAATTCTTCATTCATTAAAATTATATAAAGTTAATTTTAAATGTAGTAATCTAATAATTGATTTTTCCTCCCACTTTCGAAAAACAAGGCAGTAAATGGATTGACTAAAATGAATTACCCCTAGGTGTGAATCAGGTGTGAAGGTGTGTGTGCATGGTGCCCTGCAATTAACTGGGGCATCATGCCCAATATTCCTGGGATAGGCTCCATATCCACTATGACCCTGACCAGGAAAAAGCGCTTACTCAAAATGGATAGATGGATGAATGTATGAATCCATAATCTGGCATAAATACTGTAGTTAACTCCGTCTCTCCTCACCCACCCAACACTGACATTATTCAGGCTCATTTATATTACCTGATTGAGTGATAAAATAATTTGTGGTTCCTGAAAATGCTAGTTAAATTCAACTTGTCTGTAAAATAAGGCATATAAAATCTGGCTTAAAAGCTATAAAACATAAAGATATGATGAAAAAAATGATGAGCTTGTTCAGTGATCTCTTGTGTAGTCCTTGAAAACTAAACAAAGGAAGGGCTTGAAAAGTCCTTAAAAGGTCAGATGCTTCATTTTGAAGTGTCTGTGTGAACCCTGTGTGAAGTTTCTGAAGTGCACTCAATACAAGAAAATTTTAAATCACAAAAGCACTTTCAGCACCGAGGTCACCTGGGAAGATGGTCAGTTTATCAGCTGCGCGAGCCACTGATAAGAAGGCGTGTACTTTTTCAGGTTCACTGAATTGAAATCAGTTTTGCTGAAAGAGATTATATTCAGGACTAATCCGGCAGATATGACGATGGTTTTGTTTCGTATTTGACTTAGTTAATGACTCACTGTAGCTTAAAGTTTCCAATTTTCTGCCTCGCTGGCCAAGTAAGCCTCCTCAAACTCTTGCCTAAAATCAAATAACATGTCTCTCAGAAATCAAATCCATTTTAAAACTTTTGTGGTCAACCACACAGTCGCGCTGTCATTATTATTTTAATGGCATTCTTTGGTGACTCGCTGCCTCTTCAAACGGTTTTGGGAACGCGATTATCTTAAAGAGTTCCTCTTGTGTTTAATTCACTTGGCATAGTGTTTTCTTTCCTGTCCTAAGTAGGAACCAGCTATAGACCATCAAACACAGACATACATATACACTGACACATTTTCCCTATTCACTATCTCTTGTCCATCCCAGCTTTGTCTGGTGACACTTTGATGATTGGATTTGATTAAAAACTAGCCGAACAGTGACATGTGAAACGTGGTCATTTAATGCTCCATTAATTCATCAAAGACGTGCTGGATGGACGAAAGGCAAAAGCAAAGGAGCAAGGAGTTGAGAGCATGAAGCAGTGCTGCAGAGAGGACAATGAAATGTCTGTCGCTCTTTGTTCCCTGGGGCGCAGTGCGAGCAGGGGAGGAAATAAGAGGGGGACAGGGACCACATTGCCAATTCATTATGTCACCTGTAATATCCCCCTCCATCTTCACCACTTCTATAGTATAATATGCCTATGGCCAGCTGATTTCAAAAACCATCATTATCCATTAGGGCTGCAAAATGATGGCTAAAAGGATAATCACAATTATTTTTGCTCAATATCAAATCATGATAATTGATAACAGTTTATTAGCCAATTCAGGAACAAGACAGTGTTATGCCATATTGTACACTGTCATTTGTTTTAAAGTACAACAGTATTTCTTGTAACCATATTTTACATTTTTTGTTAAACAAAAAAACCAAACCAACATTTTACATCACTTCACTGTTCTAAAGCCTGGTAAATAATTAGCTCTATTATAATAAAACAAATGTCAATTAAGATTAGAAGTAGATTAGTGCTATAAGATTAGTACTAGAAGAAGATAAGAAAAATAGGACCAATCTTTTGGAATGCCTTGACAATCCTAATTCAAAACACCTGCTCTGAATTTGCTTGTGCTCCTGAAGCGGGAGACAAGCCAAAAAAGCACGAAGAAGGCGCCTCGTCTGGATACAGTAGGGCTCACTGATGTGCAGTGCATCCAGAATACTGGACAAACAGCTTTCCAGCCTCTCCTGCGTGTTTTACTTCCCACTCCCACTAGAGTCCCACTCATGACGTGAAAAGAAAATTATAAGCTACATATGCAGAGTCGGCTAAAGGACGTAACTGTTACCAGGATGTAACTAAAATGAGGGAATGAATTAAAACGGGGCCACGATATTCAGAGTCAGCCAAAAAAATGTATACACACTTCAGGAAAAGAAAAATTAGCATAAATAATTTAATACTAAATTTATTCAGACACCATGAGATTAATACAAGTTAACTTTGGCCTCTACAATTACAAGAGGTGCTCAAAGTGGTGGCCATCAGCTCCCAGACATTCCATTCACAAGTGTTCCTGAAGTGTGAATACATTTCTTTTGGCTGACTCATTTTAATTCATTCCTTCATTTTAGTTAGTTTTAATAAAAAATCTTTCTCTTCATGTCATGTTTGGGGCTCCAAACTTACTGGTCATCCAATTGCATTTTTATTAATGAATCTCCACATGTCAAACATGTGTATACAGTATATATGCATAGGCCCAGCACACATGTTTCGTATATATTCATCATATTTTATCAGTTTATGTCATAGGCCTACATAGAAATGACTGCCTTCCTTTGAGGTGATTATTTCTATAGCTGAGCTCCACCTCTTAAAAACCAGAGTCAGGGTTTTGCTTTGAATTAATTTGTCTATATGACATTCATATAGAAACGTGAAAATCCACGTTTTACCAACAACCAAAATACCCGAGGGTGAGACTCGGTCTACTTCCATTTTAAATAAAGCACGCCTTCATTCATGAGACCACCTGAATCTGACTTGTACATGAATAGGAGAATCCAAACCCTTAGAGTCCCTGTCCCCCCTACAGGTTTCTGCGAGGGTTTATTACTCTAGACTTCTACATAAGACATGTAATAGACATTTAATTGACTATAGTGCAACCTTCCATAATCAAAATGCTCCGAAACTTTTCTAAATGGATATTTTGTGCTGCCATTGCTAACATAATATGGGGAAATAAGGGGAAATTGGGTGGCACGGTGGAGCAGTGGTTAGCACTGTCGCCTCACAGCAAGAAGGTCCTGGGTTCAATCCCCGGGTTACCCAGGGTGCCTTTCTGTGTGGAGTTTGCATGTTCTCCCCATGCATGCGTAGGTTTCCTCCGGTTTCCTCCCACAGTCCAAAGACATGCAGATTAGGTCAACTGGCTACTCTAAATTGCCCATAGGTG
>JAQQZX010000039.1:753395-794709 GCA_030068355.1 Notoglanidium maculatum | reverse complement strand
AGTTATTTCTGTGACCATTGTGAGTTTTTCTTTCATTGCCTGAAGGGTACCAACAATTTTGTCCACGTGTGTATATACAGTACTGTGCAAAAGTCTTGAGCCACCCATCATTTCTTTATATTTTGCTTCCAAGGAGCCAGACTTTCTTGAACATTTTTATTTATTTTTTATGTAGTCTTGAGGAATCGTTCTCCTGAAGACTACTTGAAGAAATGACAAGAAAGCTTGCCTAAGAGAGTTCAGGCTGTGTTGAAGAACATACCAAATATTGACTTTAAAGCTTGTTAGAATTATACAAACTCTCTTTGTGTTATATACTGTGTTTACATGTATGTTTGCTCATGTTGCAGTAAATTAACTGTATCTATTGTCTCAATTTCCTAGTGAAATATAAAGAAATGAGGGGTGGGGGGGCTCAAGACTTTTGCACAGTACTGTACATACATGTGTGTGTGTGTGTGTAATGAAAGAGATGAGAATGAAGGCATGTGTTTGCTTCTGTCACTTTCTGTCCAGACGAAGCCATGTCATGCAAAGTTTGCTGTTTTTGAATTGATGTGCAGTTTCAGTAGTATCACTAGAATTGAGGGAAAACCGTAAGAACCGGCCTCGGATCACTGATTAAGTCTGGGATGTTCCCTGCTGGACGCTAGTGGCAAACCGAAGAGCAAGCTACTATATTTCCCTGTTTCTCTGCTATTAATTAAACTAACACCGGAGACCGGAGCTTAATTACACTTAGGGGCTTTTGCGCTTCCTTCGCTCTATTTAGTGTCATCATTCATTCCCATTGATGATTTATGAACACCCACAGAAGACGTTTACCTTTCTGCTGTTTCTGCCCCCTGAAGGCTGCCGTTTTTGCTCTGTGTGGTGGATTAGCGGAGCTTAGAAACAGGAGCTAATTTACTGGGGAAGCTGCTAACACCCCCGCAGGTTTTATAGCGTAGCACTTCCATCCAGAAATAACTTAGAGTGCATAATTGTCTTGGGAGGAAAAAAAAAAAAAAGTTTTCAGTAGTTATGATTTATAATTGACTTTTGGGGGGGATTTTGTTTTTTCAAGCATCTCGAGATTGAAGCAGTTCATTTCAGTTTTCTGCCCCACAGCATTTAGCCACCTTCCCTGGAACCAACTCAGTTAATAACGGCTCTGATGATTAGTTGTGTCCTTTCTCTGCCATGGCCTCAGGTTTTGTGTCCACTCTGCCATCACTAGGTCTCAGATGGTATTTTGTCCTGTTTATTGTTTTCTTCAGATCAAGACTTTGCCACTCCATAACCCTGGACTGAGTTGAGTTTCCTCTACTCCTCACACACCTGATCTAACTCATCAGCTTATTAGCAATCCCCTTTTGACCTGAATCAGGTGTGTTGGAACCATATGCAACTCGAAATGTCTCCAGGACTAGCTGAATCACAGCCTAATTTGGCTTTTTATTACAGAAGCTAAATCGAGTTTGGGGCCAGCATATGGAGCAGTCTTTTTATACCAAACAGCCTTGTGCAGTTTTCAAAGTCTTCGTTATAATGGGAACAGGAAGCCATTTTCAAGCTAATGAATACACTAGTATTGGATATGACATTTTTCATCTGAAGACCCTTTTATGTCTCGGAATTTGAACAGTTTCAGGCATGAGACTTTCAGAAATATTGTTTTGGTCAGGACAAGGCTTAATGTTATAAGGAATTGTTGTTATTTTATGTGTTTAATTTGTCTTGATAGCACATAGTCTAAGTTTTCCAAAATAACTAAAAGCGCACGCCAACAAACTGATCCGCAAAGCCAATGGTGATGTGGGGGTGAAGCTAAATTCTCTGGCAGTGTGGTCGGAGTTATATGGCATCTTGGACAATGATGCCCACCCACTCCATGATGTGCTGGTCCAGCACAGGAGTACATTTAGTGCAAGACTGATTTATCAACATGCACCACAGAATGTTCCTGCATGTGGCCATCAAACTATTCAACTCCTCCATCAAGTCAAACGACTGGACTTACACTTATTTCACCCACTCAGAGGTTTCTTAGCCCCATAATTATTTATTATTTATAATTTTTTATGCCTGCTGTATATCTGTGCTAATATGTGAGCAACTGCAACATAACTGATTTCCCCTTGGGGATCAAAAAGTATTTCCGATTTTGAAATAAATAAATAAACAAATATGTTACTTCATATTCTTCAACACGATGTCATGAGAAACAACATACAAATCATGTTACAAGCTGGGTAATGTTGATAAACTGTTGTACAAAATCCATCACGGTTGAATATTTTGCTGCTCTTCCTCATCCTCACCCTTTTATTGTACATCATATTGTACCAAGTTCAGGTGAGGGGTAACAGCCATGTTTTGGGACTTCTGCAAGTCAAAGAGCACATATTAATCTCTAGATGTCTGCGCAGGAAAATTGTATTCAAATTATTAAAACTATATTAAAAGTTATTTATTGAAAATACACAAACGATGGAACGATTTTTCAGAAATGAGTTTTAGAGTGAAGTTTTCTACGCTTAGGTTTCATAGACAGGAATAATACAAAATGCTTGAAATAATAAGATATAGCACTTTTATAGACTTAAGCAGAACACATGTGCAGTTTCTTTGCGCCAAAGAATGTCCATGTCCAACAGGAAGCAAGGTTGCGTTTGTTTGTTTTTTCATTGAGAATGGTCATGAGTTTTGTTAGTTGAAGGTGAATTGAATCAAGTTAACCTGTGCTATACAATTTCAGAGCTAATCTCTGTAAAACACTTTCAAAGCTGTGTGTATTGAGCATGCTGTGACTATACTAGAGAACTATTCAATGGCCTTTATCATTAATGCATTTCCTGCAGCAAAGCTGCTCAATCTGCTCATAACAGATAATGAGGAGACCAATTGGATGTCTTGCTTCACCTTATATCATATGTGACTCATTTAAGTGACTTAAATTAGCTATGAAATCAGCCACAATAAATTTTCAGGCAGCGGGCACAAAGATAGTGGGTGTCTATTGATTCGATCAAATTACAGTGGTTTCAAGGTGCAGTCTTCATATCGATTCCACTGTGTCCTCCATAGGTCAGTTCCATAGCCGGCACACAGTCTCGTTTCTCTGTGTTTATATATCTTGTCATTTTTTTAAATAACATTGTGTTAAAAAGAAAAAAAAAAAACTTTAGTCAATTTTTATTGTGCCTGTTTTCTTGCTGGATGTTCATCATCTGTTTCTTCTCCACAGCTATAGCACGGCATATCAGTGCATCCACTACTCTCCAGAGCATACCGCCAAGGCCAGGGAGATCCTGAGCATGGTGGCCCAGCTGCAGCCCCTCATCTGCAGCCTGGCCGAGCGCCTGCTCCACCAGGCCCAGCAACGCTGCAGCCACAGCCTCCGGGAGGCACTCAAGAGTCTGGAAGAAAAGGTGAGGACCAAGTTTCAGTAGTATGTAATAGCAGCCAGTGAAATGTAAAGCCCCATGCTGGGCGAAAGAAGACGCTGCCCGGCCAGCTGCCTGACTGGAAGTAAACTGCATTATTCTAGATACAAGTATGCATATCTCATTACCACAGAGAAATCTGAAGTTCCCTTAAGCCCAAACGTATACAATTCAAAACATACAGTAATTACGTATGTAGCAACATCAGCTAACATTAAAGCTAACATTATTAACATTCTGCCCCATCAACCCTTTAGCATGCTAGTTGACTTGGTTAATGTTAGCTAATGTGTTGTCAGTTTACTAGCATTAGCAGTTTGTTTACTAATGGTAGCATTCAATTAATTTCTAGCACGTTTAGCTGTTGTTAGCCACATAACATAAACCGCTAGCTGATTGTTAGCTGTTGTTTGCTAGCTAACAAACATTAACCGCTATCTATATTACTATAGTAGGTTCAGCCAATGTCTTCTATAGCTATATAGCCAATATTAGGTAACCAATCTGAATTAATGCTAACAGTTAACAGTTAACCATTCTTGTAAATATAATTATGTGATTATAGCACGCAAGCTAAATGACAGTCCGATGTCTATAACGTTTCTGTTTCTAAATGTTTAATGGATGTAAAATTGTGAATCAGATTCAGGCATTTCGTATTCTTATGAGGTTATCTGGTTTAACATTTCAGTTGTTTATATGTGAATGTAAGAAAAATGAGTATGGTAACATGTAAAGAACTGACAGTACTGTTAGATTGCTTTCACACTGCAGCAAGGCGTTTTTCCTCCCTCAGGTTAATTTTCTATAGCAAAAGGGGTAAACTTTACATGAGAAGGACACAACCAATAAAAAGTAACCTTATTGGTTATGGCTCCTGTCATTATTTCACCTCATTGGTGAGGGCTAATCATAGTACTTTGTATACAAAAATGAATCTTGGATGAATCAGCAGGCTGCTGCTGTCATAGCTAGTAGTGACGAGGTAGCAATTTAACATGTGTTGGCTTAACACGTCTTACTCTAGATGTTAGCTAGCTAGCTAATTAGCCACTAACTTTGACACACAAAACAAATAAGGCAGAAACATGACAAGGTTACTAAATCCAATTAACTGCCATTCAGTGTTTTGGGTTCATTTCTTGTTCTTTTTGGTTCCTCTTGAGCCTTTTTAAAATAAAATTTTATACGTTTGACAGTGGGTGGCAGAGGCATTATGTTTTAAAGTAGTCCATCCATCCGTGCGTTCCATCCAAGTTTCTCTTTCTGTGGTCGAATATTTGTATACCGAATTAATTTTGTATTAGAATTAGAATTAGAATAGAAGTTCAAGGTCACAGCAAGGTCAAAACTCAGAATATATATATTTTTTCAATATCTTTCTTCCTGTTTGAAGTATATTTGTAGGTTATTTGAGGCATACAATTTAGTAGCAAGAAGTACAAGACATATTGGCATCGAGTTCTGATTTTTCTCCTTGTTTTTTTTGCAATTCCTTTCAACAATATGTGTTGAATAAAGAGAAATAAACTGAGGTTGTCCACGCGCCAGCTGAATTTTTAACAAATAAACTGCTTGCGTTTTAGTGGCATGCCTCTGAAATCAATGCACTTCTCAATGTAAATGCACAGCTTTTACACAAGCACACAACAGAGTGATGTCGCACACGTGGTGAGTGAACCGCAGCCGTATCCGTCTCCATCAGGCCTGTGAGTTGTGTAAACGTCCTGTCACCGTATTGTGTGGCAGTGGGTAGAAATGCTACAAGAGTTAAATCGGTAATCATTCTGCTTTTAAATCTTTTTGATTAAAGAACTGCTGTGTCCAATTTGTGTCTCTTTGTAATTTGTGTCCGATAGCTATTAAAAGAGATTGTTACAATTTCATTTTGATTCGCGAGCTTCCATCGTGTCCTTTTAAGAACAGCCGAGTGGTCACACTCGGCCTTCACAAATGGCCATCTCTTTTCTCGTGCCAAACCTAACAAAGGCAGGGCACGCACGGTTGCCAGACCGGAGACTTTGGTGTTTTATCAGAGTAATTAATGAATTACATCTGGTGCTGTCAGTATGCAATCTGCTACGACGAGATTGTTTTTGCCTCTGCGGAATAGCGGCCAATCAGCTGCTTTAATTGGTACATTCTCTCTGTCACTGCTCCTCTCCACCTTGATTAGAGATGGGAGTCCACCCAGCATCCACTGCCACAGCTAGCAGGCTCTGATTGAAATCTCAGACTGTGTGTCTGTCTGTGTATGAGAGAGAGAGTAACAGGGAGATTAAACATTTGATTTCATAGGCTTACATAGATGAACACACACACACACACACAGAATTACTGTGTGGCTCCTCAGTGAAGGAAAATCACATGATCACATTTGTAGAACGAGTAGAGGTTAAGAAGTGCAAACTTTCCCTGATGTCCATGCTCATACCATGCAAAAAAGCAATCCGAGATTTCCAAGCACACTTTCTTTATACCTGTTACAAACTAAGGGCGTTTTTAATCATAGCACAAATTTAGCTTATGAATACCCAATCATTATCATCCACACATCATGCAAATACAGACAGGTGACGAATTAAAGGAAAAAAAAAACACTGCTTTTCTTATGCTGTATGTGGCATTTATATATTTTCTTGACTTCACTTGTCAATCGTCACTTAGAGTGAACAATAAATGGGCGTGGTCTCTTCCCAGAGGACTCCGCCCCATTCACAGAGCAATAGGGCTCACTGATATGTTTCAGGAGGATGAAAATGATGCCTTCACACGTACCACATCACATATTATACAGATACAGGATATTTTGGAGTCAAAATGCCGACTAAGGGAAAATCATTTGGAAGAACGGGGTTCATTGTTCCAGTACAGTTCGAGTTGTAGATTTGCTGCCATGGTGCACTGTAGCTGTTCTGGAGGCTCACGGTGGCTCAGCAACTTAGAGTAGCCCTATCCAGATGGAATTAGTTTCAATGGATGACATCTCTAATAACTCTTCTACACGCCTCCTCTGTGATAAAACTTTCATTTACAGAGTGCAATTAGGGACGAGTTTCTGGCAGCTTGTTTTGTCTGTGAACCTGGACGATCGTTTCCACATATCTTCTAAAGACTGTGTGTATTTCTTTGTTAATTAGATGATTAAGTAACTTACAGCGATACAAGTGCTCATTCATTTATTACTAATCTACACGTTGCATGATATTGTGGCACATGTGAATATAAAGTGTCTTTATACCTGTAGCTGACTTTATAACAGCCCCCTTAAATCAGCCTGCAGTTTCACGCTCTTCTGATTGATTTTATTTTCTTTCTCCTGCTAATGGGCTCCAGTGTAGGCGGTGTGGAGACAAAGTTATATGTTATACGTGCGCTAGGCGACTAAACACAGTGACTAGCGCAGATCAAAAAGTTTCTTTTTCCTCCTGCAAAAGGCAACAACTGCCAACAAAATCACTGTCATGTCTGTCCAGGTGTGACTAAGATCATCGGAATACTGCAGTAAGTAATTTGGTGCCAACTAATCTGGACAGAAATGAAATCACAGAGGTGCACCTTCCAATGACTGAGGTACTCCAAGTCCTCTGAAACTGAATCCTGTCTGAATAGGATTTAAGACATTATGTTGTAATTTGTCATCTTGTGTTTATTTATTCGAGCCAGTAGAACTTTTCATTTATTCCGCAAACCCATCATACTGCATTAAAATCAATGGCTGGAACAGAAATTTCCTGCCTCTTAATCAAATTTATCATTTAGACTTGTAGTCAAATACATGTCTAGTTAGTCTGATGAAGTCCTTCCATCCGTACGATATTTATACTGGAGACAAAGTCAGAGAGGCGAGGTTATGTTGGTTTGGGCATGTGCAGAGGAGAGATGCTGGGTATATTGGGAGAAGGATGCTATGGATGGAGCTGCCAGGCAAGAGGAAACGAGGAAGGCCTAAGAGGAGATTTATGGATGTGGTGAGAGAGGACATGCAGGAAGTTGGCGTGACAGAGAAAGATGCGGAGGACAGGAAAAAGTGGAAAGAGATGATCCGCTGTGGCGACCCCTAACGGGAATAGCCGAAAGATGATGATGATGATTCGTTAAGGGTTGCTGGGAAGCTGGAGCCAATCCCAGGTGACTTCGGGTGAGAGGCGGGGTTACACCCCAGACAGGTTGCAAGTCTATCTCAGGGCTAACACGGAGACGAACAACCAATTGCGCTCACATTCACACCTATGGGAAACTCAGAGCAGCCAGTTGACCTAATCTGCATGTCTTTGGACTGAGGAAGGAAACTGGAGCGCCCGGAGAAAACCCACGCAGGCACGGGCAGAACATGCAAACTCCAGAGAGAAAGACTCCAGACAGCCACAAGGTTCAAGCCGGATTAATTCATAATATCTGATTTTAATATTTTTTACGATTAGCATCCCAGTCATTTCCTGTTATTCTGCACAATGGATAGTTGGCTAATCAAAGGTGAAACTTTTGATCATTTTTTTTATTCCTATTCATCCACTTCAGCAGTCATACCCCACATGTGTTATGATGTGATGTAACGGATGTGTGTTGGAGAAACAGATGTATTTACATTGGCTAAAAAAACCCTCTCAGGCCTGAATACTGATCAAATCTCAATCTGTTTTAAATGCATCCTGGGTGCAGTTACACCTGCATTTATATGCAGGTAATCTCTATCCAGCTATAATCCTGATACTAAAGGTGATAAATAGGATCATTATTTGTGATGAATAGAAGATATAAAAACTGAACAAAACTGTTTCAAATTACACCTCAGCTGAAATAACCGACAGCAGCAACATATTGCAATCAGGCTTCAAAACACAACACTGAGATATTTCCTCTACCTCCCTGTTTTTAAATACCAGCGGTGTTCTTCCTTCTTTCCTAATCCTGGAGCCACAGCGCTGCAGCTTTTACTCCTTTCCTGCTCCATCGCACCATCATTCCTCTCACGCAAAACTTGGTGATTATGACAAGCTGAACCAGGTATGTGACATTAAGAAAAGCAGGGAACTGCTCAGGGCTGTGGCCTTTCAGCATGCTGGGTAATACAGTGCTCCAGTCATCGTTCCTCGCTGCACAAAATCCATTTTGCACATCTTATGCTGAAGCCTAGAACATTACTGCTCTGTAATTCTCCTCCATACTCCGTCTTGATTTTCCCCCCACCGTAAATTGAGAGTTAATGAAAATCCCAATGGGGAAAATTTCTAAATATGATTTGGTTTTTCAAGCTCATATAATCCAGAAAGTTCATTCTGGCCCTAAACAGATTAGCCACTAAATGGAAATTACTGTGATAAGCTTCTTGGTTGAGAATTCGATCGATGGCTTAATAAGTGATTGATTGAGTGCGAGGAGGAAAGGGTCCATCAACATTGCGCTTGTGCCTCTGCTGTGTGAAATGAGAGAGCAGTTTCCTGTTCAACTGACCACAGGAAACGGTAAATATCTCCTTTGTGAGTTTCACATCACACTTTAAAGAGAAACAGGTAGGCTGTGATGCAGATTGACATTTTAACCCTGCATATTACTCTAAATTTCCCATGAAGGCATTGCTATTTTAGTTTGTCGTGAGCTGTTGCTTCCTTTCAACCAGTTGCTCTTATTTCACCATTAAAAGTCAAGGCTTAAAAATCTTTTCTCATGTCTTACAACCTGATTTCATGGATGGACACAATTTCTTTGTCGCCTTACAAAACAACAGAGAATTCCATCCTTTTTATGTACAAAACTAAAGCCTTCTTTAGTCTTCTTACGTCCAACATGGCTTTTACTGGAATTCTTACATGTTGAGATCTGTGCTAAGTACTTTGTATTTCTCTACTGGTGCTGCCACTCATTGTTTCTCCTATAGCAGAAGAACAAAGCAGGAAATTGCTATAGAAAAACAGCTTAATATATTTCGCTCACAGTAACTAGCTTAACCATAGAGAACATGATTACTTATGAAGTGAAGCTAGATTTGGAATGCAGTAACTGCATATCCAGTGAAACATGTTTATCTTTCACCTGTTCTACAATTTTGCACACCAGCTGTTCCCTATGATAACCTTTTTACTATTTCAAGTGTGCAATACCACTCTTCCTAAACAACTGAACATAAACCAATGAAATCAGTCCAATACAAGACCCCCAAGGTATGTGCAACATGCAGAAATGTGCTACGCACCTCCCCTTCCCATTGCAGGAATGACTTTGTACTTTGTCACTTCTTTTTTTTTTTTTTTGTACATGTCTTATGAATTTTGTGAGAGAAAAGAGCAGATGTTGAGGGAATAAGTGTTTATAGCTGCTAAAGCTTAAGTGATAGCAGCCCTAACATGTTTTCTGGATGCTTTGCAACTTTAAATGTAATGGTAAACAGAGGTGAATAAATGTGAATGATGCAACATTATGCACTGAGCATCCTGTGACTGAAACAACAGATTCGTCTAATTTATGACAAATTTATGAAGGTCAGTTACTGTCATTGGGAAGCACCTCATCTCAAAAAAAGTGAAGGCACAACAGGTCTAGTGCCCCTGCTGGCTGGCTGCAGTACAGTATTTTTAGCCCTGCCCATGCCCATGTGATTTAATGGCAAAACAGCCAATTTTTACTATCGTCACTTTTCTCCACTAAACTGTCTTTCCATCTACAATGTCTAATTCAAACCGTTGCTGATACCTGCACATTTTTAATGTTCCACCAGAAATGAGTTTTTACAATGTTATTCTACTATAAAATAAGAAGGCGTGGCTACTCTTGACTCACAGCCCTGGCTGCAAGAGACCGGTTAAATTCACAACACAATTTACTGTGCCTCCTTATTTGAACTTTTCTGGACAAATGCATGAATACAAACTGTCAGCCACTTCTATTAAAAACATTTGAAACATCACAAGGTAGGAAGAGGTTAGTGTAATCACGCTAGCTACCTTCTGACGTATAGCTATCGCGCTAGCTACCTAGCCATGTAGCCTCCATCCAGCAAGCTAGCAATTGAAATTCATGCAAAAGCCATATGTTTATCAGTGAACATACACTACCAATAACATTAGGATGAATTTTATAAGTAGTCAGTTAGTATACAGTGCACTTGAAATGGCCACGCATTCCAAATAACACATTTTTATCTCACCCTGGTGAGCTCACTGCCGGCTCATTCTGTGTTAGTCACAATGAATTTTCAGTTGCGTGCTAATGAAATATCACCAGCTGTAACTTTTTAAGCTCTTTGAGTAAAGGTAATAAAGAGAATTTGAGAATGTGACCGCATGACCGTCTGACCATTCCTAAAAGAAGAAGGGGGCGGGGCTACCAAAGCAGTGACTTTGCCTATCGTCTCTACTGTGCAAACTCGAGAAGGAGAAAGTCCCTACTGCGCAGACTCGCTGCAAATTTGACACCATGGAGGACGTATTTTGGCTTCATTTCTATACAATGGGAGTGAACGGGATCACGCTATCTGTTTGTATACAGTCGATGATTACTTCTGTCACTTTAATGTCCACATAAACGCTATAAGTGAAGGGTAATTATATGTCAGTAGAGACTGTCCCTGTGATGAACTGCACTCAGTCATTTGATTGAATATCATCTAACCATGAATCGTAATGATATATACCTATAATGTGTTACTCCAGGTTAGAGTACAGATCATATTTCTGCCACACACACACACACACACACACACACACCAACACTGTGCTCTAATGCACTATTTTGCATTCGAATAAAATCACAAAAGTAGGGCTCTAAAAATGTTTGGTGTGTGTGTGTTTATTCCTATTTTCACTTATTTTTTTTACCTCTCTTTTGCTCTGTCAGTCTTGCACTTGACTTCCTATATTCTCTCACCTTTAGCAAACTTGTGTAGCGTGTACTTTCATTTAATTTTTCTTTTGTATCCTTTTCATGTTTTGCATTCGTAGGCGTAATAGATTAGCCTGTTGTGACGTTAACTCAATCATTCCTGAGGGCTCTTGTGACTATCGGCCAGGCAGGAAGTCATACTTGGACCATCAGCTTATGCTAGCCTGTAAATTGGTAGCCTCCCACCTCCTATTCCTCTTCCCTTATTGATCTCTGTCTATCACTAGCTACTTCAATATCTTCTTTTCTCCGACTCTCTGCTATCTCCATGTCTCTCTGTGTACTGCGGCGTCTCACTCAGGCGCAATTGAGTTGTTTGTTGTTGTTGTTCTCCAGACCTAAAGAGAAGAAGCTCATCTCTCGGTTTTACAGCCCTCCTTTCATCCAGCGTCGTTATTTGCTCCTTCGTATTCCTCAACCTCCTTCACTGTCTCTCATTCATTTCTTCTGAAGTGCCTGTGTTTATGCAGCTTGGTGATGGGTTCTTGCGTGCGTTCACATACTCCCGGCTCCGGGTTCACTGTAATGACATGCAAGGTTAAGAAAATATTGGAGTGTCAGATATTCATGCTAAACAAACATGCCCTTGTATTTCAGACGGAGCAGTTTGTGCACTCGTTGAAGGACGAGTTGGTGAAGAATGCTCTCTTCGCGCTACACGCAGCACGGCCTGGCTACATGAACAAAAGCCAGATTTCCAGCCAGCCCGAAACACACTTGACCCAAACCGGGGCTTCAGACGTGACCCCGAACCAAAACCAGAGCCGCGAGCCAAACATTGTCGTCTGCAACAACGTGTCTGGATCTCAGACACCCCCTAAAAATGAAGCTCGCCAGCCTCTTAAGCACCAAGACCTTCCCCACCATAAGGAGTACGACGAGGAGGAATGGGCAAGTATCCACTCACTTCTTTTTCTCTCTCTTCGTTTTCCTATATTTTCATACTGATCTGCTCTGTGCTTCAGAGAAGGCCTTGCCTTTGTAGGATCAGGGCAGAGTGTGTTTAAGATTTTGAGTGTAATGTTTCAGGATGAAAGAGGAAAATGGCCTGTATGAGTTTTAAGTTCATCAAAAAAATAGTCATCAAGGTTTTATCTCCAAGGAAGTGGGAGATCAGGAGAGGAAGCATGCCTGGAGGCAAATTCTCACTTGCAGAAACAACCATGAAAATGATTCATTAAAAAGCCTTAAACATTGAAACTTTCTGTGAGATATCCAGACGTGTAAAGTGCTCTTAATACACATCATACACTACAAACTGCAAATATGTGTTAGAATGCACTGCTTGTTCTAATTGCACTTCACTGTGTTGTGTGTGTGTGTGTGTGTGTGTGTGTGCGCGCGCGCACAGGCACGTACTGTGTTTCGTCTCTATGTTTGCACAAATGTCTGCATGATAACAGCAACCTGACGCAGTTTGGACATCGTGGAGACAATTTAGCAGAAAATTAAACTTTATTACAGAAAAATAAAGCACACAATTTTTCCTTTTAGAAAATGAGGTTCATAGTTAGCTTTAGGATTATTTTCCTAATCTAATATGCAAGTTAATAAAAACAAAATATTCCACAAAGATTCTAATATAAAGAGGTGTTTATTTTTTTGTGCACCATTGGCATCCTGGCTGTGGCTAACAGCAGGAGATTAGCAGCAAAGCTAAGACAACAATCTCTAATCAATGATGAAATGACTCTTTTCAGTGCAGCTCAGTAGAAGGGAAAAAAAGAGGAAAAACAAGCAAAAGGAACAAAATGGTCTCCAATAAAGGGGGAAAAACAAAGGAGGCGCGTCGTTTGTTGTACTTATCGCACTGGGAAGCCTAATTACTTGCTGTACAAGGACGGGAGAGAGAGACGAGCAACTGCGGAAACCACAACACAACACAAAATAAATAATGAAACCACGGCTGCTGAGAACATGCGAGGTGTGGAGGATAGAAAGCAGGAAGAGCAGAGGGCAAATGGTCTCAAACGAGCTCCATTAAGGTATATGGTCCTGTGAAGCTTTTGCCAGAGCTGAGGTGGTTCACATGGCTTACATTTTTATTAAGCTTGTGCTTTTTAGAGCATAGTATTTCCAAGCTCAGTAGTGAATGTGAGGTTGTATATAAGATATAGGATTGTCTCATTCACAGACTGGAGTACTTAAGAGGAGCTGGTCTGGTTTTTTTTTTTTCTTTGATATACAGCAAACAGATTCCACACGGTGTAAAGACTTCAACCTTGTCTAGAGTTTAAACCAGTACTCATAAAAGCTTACCCTTACCAAAACGATGCCACAAGTATACTACCTGTACACTGTCAAGTACATTTGGCATACTAGCACTTATTAGAGAAGGTGCCAAATAAAACATTAACGGTCTAGCAGAGCCTGTATTTGTATCCTGATGACATGACCGAATAATCTTCTCCAACTTGGGAAAGATTCCTCTCGAGTCTCGGAAAAATCGCCAGATTAACAGGAGAACATCTAGCTACATTTTGCATAGATTTTTGTAATACCTCATAAAAAATGTTGAAGGGAGGATAAAATATTCATTCATCCTCAGTAAGTGTTTTATCCTGGTCAGGGTTGCAGTGTCAGACAAGAACAGGAGCGTGAGGCTACAGTGGGCACGGGTTCACCAAAACTGTGTGGTTGAAGACTGGAAAAAAGAGCCCCGGTGATGTTTTTCCACTCTTCAGCTGTCCTTTACATTTACATTTTACATTTATGTCATTTGGCAGACGCCCTTATCCAGAGCGACTTACATACATCTTATTTTTTTATACAAGTGAAATGTGAAGGTTAAGGGCCTTGCTCAAGGGCCCAGCTTGGCGGTGCTGGGATTTGAACTCACGACCTTCCGATCACTAGTCCAACGTCTTAACCCCTGAGCTACCACAGACCCCTTTAGATTCGTCTTCCTGGTTGACAGGACTCGACTGAAACCTTCTGCTGTTGTAGCTACAAAATTTGATGTTGTGTGTTCTGAGGTGCTTTTCTGCTCACCACGGTTGTAAAGAATGGTTATTTGAGTTACTGTAGATTTCTGTGCTTCTGTTTTTTTTTGTTTTTTGTTGTTGTTGTTTGTTTCTATTAACATTATCATTATTATTTTTGGCCCATAATGATGTCCATGTGTGACGTCGTGTGGCTCTGACTCTATCTCTGGCCTCTCTAGGACAGGGTGTGGGCCAACGTGGCCAAGGGTCTGAACTGTATCATTGCCATGGTGGATAAGCTACAGGAGCAGGACAACAACAACCAGGAGTCTGCTCCTGACCAGGCGCTCGCTGACGTCATTACCTCCCACAGTCCTGGTAAGGCGCGGATCTTTCACATGGCTCATTAATGTACACATATGAGCTCCTTTTTCCTCCTTCAGATCATGGTTATTATCAGCAATTTCAGCCAAGACGTAATTGACAGTTTTTCTTGCTTCGAGACAGACAGATAGAGCAGTCAGGATGCATAAATATAGACCAGATCTACATGATGAGCAGCGCTGCAAGGTGCTGACAGTTCCTACATGCATGGCGTTAATCTTAAACACAACATGGTGAGCTGTTGTGCAGATGTTTTGTATGACTGGAGCTCAGCTCAGGCGGCTGTCTTTCATCCCTGTCATTACTGCTACATTCCCTCAGTCTGCTCCAGTCCACTGGGTCTCCCTCCCCATCCCCTGTGTTTCACTCTTATTTTACTGAGAATTTTGTGAGGCAACTGGAGTCTGAGATGTGGCATTACGTGTTTGAGTGGATCTGCTATAGCACTAAGGCTGAAACCTGGCCATTTGCAGTAATGAAGGTGTGTGGACATCATAAGGGCTTTAAAGTGCACACTTCTTTTTTTGCTTTTTAATGCAGGGAGCTCTCTGACCCTCTTCTGTTCATGATCGCATGTTCTTTCGCTCTTCTGCCTGACTCAATTTCTGTCTCTCTCTCTCTCTCTTCATCCCCCTTTCTCTCCCCCCCCTCTCTCTCTCTCAGTCTCTGCCTGTCTGTCTGACTCTCTCTCTCTCTCTCGCTGTCTATCTCTCTCTGTCTGTCTGTCTCTGTGTCTCTCTACTTCTTACTCTTTGTCTGTCTCTTTCTCTGTCTGTCTCTATCTATCACTTTCTGACTGTCTATATCTATCTTTCTTCCACTCTCTCTCAATCTCTGTCTGTCTGTCTCACTCGCTCTTTTGCCTCTCTCTTCATCTCTCTGTCTCTCTCTCTCTACATATACATAAAATATCTGCTTTTATCAGTCTATCTATGTCAGTCTCATGCATTCTGTTTTTTTGTCTCTGTCTTCACCTGTCTCACTTTCTCTCTCTCTCTCTCTCTCTCTCTCTGTCTGTCTCTTTGTGTGTCTTTCTAACCATTCATCAGAAGCGTACAGCTGTCATTATTTAAGACGCATACACACTTGCTTGCACAGACTCGCGTACAGACACAGGGTGTACTTACTAATACATGCCAGACGCTGTAAAATCTTATAGAAACATGCACTGGAAAGTTACAAGGGAATGAAAATGGCATAAATGAAATCTTTGCTCCCTAGGCAGGAGGTCAGTAGAAGGTCCAGTGTTCCACGCTGCCCTGCAGTATTTGATCCACACACTTCCTGTCAGACAGGGAGATAAGACAGCAGGTTTATTAACGCCTATGTGGAGGTGAGCCGGAGCTGAGACACTCCAGTAATGGCCCTGATGACATTAGCTGTCAACGGGGGAGAAATGTAATTGAGGGTAGTGAAAAGCGGGAGCCTGAACTCCAGAAATGAGGTGTGATTAGAGAGGTGTTCATCAGGAGTGAGTAAACAGCTCCTCTCACTGCTGTTATGCAATGCTGCCATCCAGTGGTCACCTGAGGAAAGCCTTTTCTTTTTGACAAGCGGTTTTGCAATGTTTGGCCTTCCTTATAAGACATACGAAGGAGATCTCTAGGCAGCTACTCTGTTCCTTAAACTAAAGCTGCTGGTCTGTATTTTGAGCCCATATTCATTATTTCACTTCAACTCAACAATAAACTATGATAGACAGTAGTGTTGTAGTACTTGAGACCAATTTTTGAAGGTCTGATCTCGGAATCGACCACATTTTTACTTACTCTTGACTCGATCTCAGACATAGAGGACGCGGGATTTCATTTCAAGACTACAACTGTGTGGATATCATTAAATTGCCTGTACGTTGTCTGATTTATGTGTTAATATCATTACTGTGATTGGATATAAAAAAAAATCCTGCTTCAAATGCAACTGGTAGCGAGTGTTGAGTAAAGATGGTAAAGTTGATTTCAGCTCTTGCTGTTTGTTTGGATGTTCGTGGATGTTGTTATGGGAAAGTAGATCTTTCAGATCAGTTTGAGAAGTGCCTACGATTTGGACATGTTATCGTAAGTGTGTCATGCGGTGTGGGACTCGCACTGGTCTGGTCTTCACCTTGACTTAGTCTCAGGCCTTCAAATTCTTGGTCTTGTCTTGATACTGATACACTCTGGTCTCGGTTTAGTTAGTCTTGGCTACAACGCTGGTAGACAGCTCAAATAACTGAACATTTGTCCAAATACAGTATTTATGGACCTGACTGTATATTTGTACCTTGTAGTGCTTCATTATGTTTTCTCAGCTGTCAGTAATTTGGCATTCTCTTTTGATTTCAGCAAAAACTGTGTCCTCCACATTGACTTTTTTCATCTTTTCTTTGAGGATCACTTACTGTTTTTAACCAAAAAGCACATTAGCTAACTAGGGGTGTGTCATAAGAAAAATCAAAGTGTTTCTTTAGCCAACTCTCCAGCAATAGGCCAAAGCAGATTCATGTGTTGTATGTTGGTAAACACCATCACTGCTTGAACCCATGGTCACTTTACCATTCAAAAACCAAAATGCAAAACTGATAAAACAGTTCTGCTGTCTTTGACCTGCCGATAGACGACACAGCTTGTACTTTTTCAACCTCATGTACGAGATACAACGCAGCTCCGGGAGTCAAACAGAGAAGCAGTAAGACGCTGCACTAGATCCATGCAAAAGATAACAGATCACAGTAAAAAAAAAGAAATGTACACATGAAAGCCATATTTTACAGAACATCCTTTTGAGCTTGTATATGCAATTAAACATTATAACGCACCTTTATTCTGACAGATACAGCAGTCCTCAGACATTTTAAAGCCAGGAAGTGCTTTCAGTGTAGAAAACAAAGATTCAGCTTTTTAGTATTGCAGCACAGATTGGAAAGGGACGTGAACAAATATTTAAAATAAATATAAAGAAATATTTAAAATAAATGAAAATTGGGCATATTAAGTAAAAAAAAAAATATATATATATATATAGTTGTATTTAATTAATGTAGCTTTTACAAATCACAAAGTTGTGGTTGAATAAATGAATGAATGAATGTATTCTTCTGTTATAACAATAATATACACACATCAATTATTTTTTAAATGATCATTCAAACATATGAAATGTGAATAATGACTGCATTAACTATAGTAGTTGTTTGTGATCATTATTACGTAATTTTTAAATGATTATAAATAGGGTTTGTATATGAATCTCTCTCTCTTTTTGTGTGTGTGTGTGTGTGTGTGTGTGTGTGTGTGTGTGTGTGTGTGTGTGTGCGCGCGCGCGCGCGCGCGTGTGTGTTAGCTGCAGACTGGCGGGAGCAGCTGAGCCCCTTAGTGGTGTCGCTGAAGGACTGTGTAAACGAGGTGGCAGACAGAGCGAGCAAGTCCATGAGTTTTGTTCTCCTCCAGGAGGCGGCATGCAGCACACCGTCCGGCCTGCAGCTCCAACAGAGACGTGACACTGTATTCAGCCAAGCGGTGAGCGCCACCTACTGACCATGGCTCCAGCTCATCCTAACACTCGTCCAATTCCAGCACACATTCCCCAGGAGCACTGGCGCAGTTTTAAATGCGGATTAGTCCATACCTGCTGTGCTACTGCAGTCCCATTGTCCGTGAATGATGAACAACAGGCATATCATTACAGATTTGTTTACATTAAGTTTAGTTTACTTTCCATGCGGCAGGAACAATGGGAGAGGGTTATTCTTCACTTTGGAAGCTCCATCTGAGAAAATGTTTCAAAACAGTCACTGAACAATGCAGTTCAACCCTACTGAACGTCTTGTAAAAAGTGTGCTCGTAAACAGCAGGTCAGAAGTTCATATATTACAGTCTTTATTGTGCACTGTGGAGGTTAATTCTTACATTAAAAGCAAAAATGACATAAATAAATCCTTTTAATATGACCTTGCCCCACATACCTAAGAGTTTTAGAAGGCATATTTTAAACTAAGCATTAATAGTTGTTTTAGTTGTACTTGGAAGTACCTGTTTCCAAGCCATATCCTGTCCACTTAGTCTTCTTGCTCTGGATTTATGCACTGCTGCTGCTGAACATGTTAGCGCAGAACATTTTGCTCACTGAGATATCGGGAGGTTTGTTCGGTGCCCGAGGTCAGTGTTTATTGACTTAACCGTAATACACTGTAAATGTGCTTTTTCTCCAAGTTCGCGCATCGGTAACAGCTCAGACATTTAACAACAAACTAGTTTTCTGAGCAACAGCCATTCATAATGAAATCAAGGACGACGTCCAGAATAAATGCAGACAGCTGAATAAATAGTGTCTCAGCACAATAACGTCTGGTGCAAAGACCATTGACTTTTGTTCTAAGGTTCTGACGACAAACTGTCATATTGTCCCATGATGCTTAATTCTTTCTACTTATTATGTGTGTGTGTGTGTGTGTGTGTGTGTGTCCACAGCTGGCTGCACTAGCCTGTGGTTTTCTCATGCAGTTGTACTCTGGAATAGAGGATAAGGGCTTCATCAGGCAACTGCACACAGTGGGAGTGGTGGCCCAGTTTGAGAGCCTACTCAGCACATACAGTGAGTACAAAAATAACACACACACAGAAGCACCGCACTCACAATTTTTTTTGACCACTATAAAAACTGAGACTCATCGTGTCAACAGAAAACGAAGGGTGGGGCATAAATTCAAGCATAGATACCATATTTTGCCCCACATTGCAAAATATAGGAAAAAAAACAAATCCCCAACAGAAATAGCAGCATTTCTACAGTTACCAAGCAGCTATAAAGGCCACAATTATCCAGTATTTACACCGCCGTACATCTCCCACATGACACTTCTGTATCCTGCTCCGGTTGCCAATTATCACAGAACCAGTAGCCTACTTGTCACTACTTGTTCACAACCTAAAGCACTTCATTTTGTTATTTGTTTAAGTGGAAAGCAACAAAGGCTGTCAGAGATTTGAGTCGTAATTAATAGCCAGCCATATCCTGCTCACAAGGAGCAGACAAAAAAATGATGACTACATCCAATGCCAGCATCAAACTACATGTAAGATTAGGCAATTATAGTGCGACATTTTTCCTGAGGAGGGTCAACAAACAGAAGGAATGGCTCC
The DNA here is from genome assembly GCA_030068355.1 of Notoglanidium maculatum. Lineage (NCBI taxonomy): Eukaryota > Metazoa > Chordata > Actinopteri > Siluriformes > Auchenoglanididae > Notoglanidium > Notoglanidium maculatum. Next base: position 774,975 of record JAQQZX010000039.1, on the reverse strand, counting down.
AGGAGTTATGCCAAGGAACATGTAATAGGAGTTGTCAAACTAGGCGAGAAAATACACACGCTAGACTTTTCGTCCGAGTGTCGTGGGGCGTCCCAGATTCCTCATCACTGGTCTTCGATTATGTGACACTTCAAGGTTTGTACGTTGTTCCTGATGCGCATGTTCAGGCCCGATGCTGCAAATTTGTCTGTGACAGAATCGTGTCAAAATCAGGCTGGATATGTGTAGCCTGATCCCGGCATTATAGTCTACCATGCCATATTTTCTGTTATGTGATTGTAAAATTGGCCCATTTTAATAATAATAAGAAGAAGAAGAAGAAATTTATGTAGTGCCTTTCTCATATGCACTACATAAGCACATATGTATAAAATAGTACTGGAACAGGTAGCCAAATTTTTCAAAATGTCAATGATGTAGCTAATCACGGTCTCACTAACACAGCTCAAACAGACAGCTCCGGACGTCGCAGAGACTCTCAAGCCCCACACCAAGCGAGCACAGGAACAGGAACAACAACACCAAAGAAAGCATAAAAGGAGCAGAGAAGAGCAGAGCAGTTGTCTGTGCCATCAACAAAAGCAACAGACACGCCTACATTCTATTATTTTCATTTTTACACTACATAACTTATCCCGACCACTTACAAACAGCAGCAAAACATAAATATCACCACTCATTACCCCCCAACTACGTCTCTGTAATTCCAGCCTGTCTCTCTGTTTTCTCATGAGAACATTTCTTAAAAACCCATACTTGCATCCATTCAAGGCTGATTTATATTAGCTGTGCTTCCATATTTTCAAAGCACTCCGTGTTATCTTCCAGCTCCCTGTTATCGCTGACCTCATTTTCCAAATCGGTTCCAACTTCCTCTGGAGGTCTCAGACCCCGTCTTCCCTTCTGTCCACTGACGGATCTGAGAGCTTCCAGCTGTTTAGGACTCTGGAATCCTCCACACGGCTACTGTACCCAATTTTTATTATTCATGCTTAAATATATAAAACAAAATAGCAAGCATGTGCACATGGAAACGTTAGCTCTTACACATGCACAGGACCGTTTTGTTGCAGCCCACCTTGCAGGAAAGTTACCTTCAGTATGGGTTTACATACCTAATACTGTTTTCAATGAACCGTCATATAACACCCGTTTGTCTTATCCGTGCCAAACCTTTTTTTTTTTTCTTGTAAGCTTTGCCCAAAAAAAGTCTACTAGTAACATAAATCAAACTTGGATGCAAAAGTTTACTACATGATATCAAGATAATGATAGAGTTGTTGTATTGGTTAGAAACGCAAGCTGGAAGGCGTGTGTTTTTTATTCGGTTTTAAACAATGAATGAGCGTGAAAAAGAAAGAGAGAGAGTGAGAATGAGAATTACAGATTCACAAACCTGCCGCAACAATCAAGCCCTGACTCTGTGTGTGTGTGAAGCCTGGAAGGCGTAATTACTAAATTACTATAAACTCATTTTTTTGTATGAGTCAAGAATCATTACTCAGCTGCTGTAAATTTGTTAAATAAATGAAAAGGCTTCATGGTTTCATATATCAGGGTTGTGAAATCAGTCCTCTTGTCGAATGTATAAAATTGTCCTCCGGCTAGTCATAGACAGTGACACAGCTTAGATGATCTCCTGTAGCAACCAACCACAAATCCCAAACATATGTAACTAAATACCAATACGCTGTGTATGGTGGAAGTTCATAGCCGCTTGAACTTGAACGAAAGGGTGTGTGTATGTATAAGTGTGTGTGCATACACTCCAGCAATGTCCTCACATGCACTCAGTACAGAAGTGTGTCTGGCAGTTATGTGTGACTCTTGCGCTGTCATTTCTCTTTCTTCTTTTCAAACCGTGTAAGTGGATTCAGGTTTGTGTATGCTCAAGTAAATGTGTTCAACATGTGTGAGAGTCTTGACATCCAGAATGTTCTTTTAAAATAGGAGCTATGACACAGTTGCACAATTTCCTTCAAAAACCCTGATGTGTTTGAATGATAGTTCATGTGCGGTTGTGTGGTTGTATGTTTTTGTGTACGTGTGTGTGTGTGAGTAGTAATTGCTCTCTTGGTGTGTCAGGTGAGGAGATAGGCATGCTGGAGGATATGGAGGTGGGAATTTCTGATCTACAGAGAGTCACGTTCAAAATCACGGAAGCTACTTCTGATGACCCCGGCGATCTGCAGCCAACTGTCAGTGGCAGACGGTGAGACTCACACACACACACACACACACACAAAGGCGGCACACATGCTTCCTTAAATTAATTATTAAACGTCCACTATGTAGGATTTAGGGGGACATATTAGCAGAAATGCAATATAGTATTCATAAATATGTTTGCATTAGTGTATAATTACCTGTAACTACAAATTATTGTGTTTTCATAAGCTCAGTATCAGTCCTTTATATCGAGCAGGCCCACTTCTATGAAGCCGCCATGTTGTGCCACTACAGTAGCCCATTATGGACAAACTTCTAGAGAGCATCTTCTGCGTTGTGGCAGCGTGAATTTGGATGGAAGCACCAGAAGGAAGATGAAGAAGAAGAAAGAAGAGGAATCAGTGTTTGCTGGTGCTGGCTAACAAGCTTGAGATCCCAAATTTTGAAAAATGGAGGATCATATTTATTATTTAGCACGGAAAAAGCATTTTGGAATTACTTGGAAGTACACTACGGGCACCTGACGGCCACTGTACGCTCTAATACACGCTTGGAAAGGGAGGGTAAGAGAGCGGCATTCAGGTGGTTACAATCAACTGAATCCTACATAGTGGACTCTTAAATAAAACCCTACACAAGGTGCTTCACTGCAATTGCCGAGTACTTAAGACAAATAAATAATCCACTCTATCGACAGCTGCAGTCGATATTGACATAAGTATCCAGCTGAACTCTAACGTTAACTTATAGCTGTCTTTACTAGCTAGGCTCCTTACATGCTTGCTAATAACTTATTTAAATAGTTGGATCTCTGAGATTGACAGTGTTGTATTAAGAACATAGATAGATTTTTCAGAGTTAATATGAATGCATCAGTTTTGGATAAATTTGCACTCTGGATAGATTCAAATTCATATGAATTTGGCCAGCCATCTTCTCTGCAAGGAAAAGTGTGTGTGTGTGTGTGTGTGTGTGTGTATGTGTGAGAGAGAGAGAGATAGAGAGAGAGAGAGAGAGAGAGAGAGCATGCAAGAGCGTAAACGTGTGAGAGGAGGGACTGAGAGAATCAATGTGCTGCATGCAGCTCTACAATAAAAGCAGATTTTACCAATTTTAAATAGTAAAAATAAATAAATATATAAATAAATAAATAATCGATATGTGGCAGGCCGCCATAAATAAATCAATGTATAGAAAGCACTGGATTTGCTTTATCTGGTTTGTGCTTGTAAAATATCCACCGTATCCACATCTTCTAACATAAAACCAGAGAACGTCTCGCTCTCTCTCTCTCTCTCTCTCTCTCTCTCTCTCTCTCTCTCTCTTTTTCTATTTTTCTGTAGAGCATGTGTCATTGTCAGTAGACTCTTCTCATGATGAGATTGTGAATGGGGCTGTTCTCCCAGATAGGTAAAAAAATAAATAAATAAGCCATGCTAAATTGGGTTGCCAAATATATGGTTAATATAGCTAGGCAATATGCCCAAGAAAAGTCCATGTCTGGGAAACACTGATAAAAAGGCTTTTAATTTCATAGGGTCTAATATTGTAATCAGCTTGTTTGTCATATGTTTTGGAAATTCCCATTGCAATCTCTAATGTTCATCCCATTGTTTTGTCCGTGGAGTTTAGGAAGTGAAACCCTGGTGGCTGAAGGGATTGAGAGAACATGAACATGGACATTTATTTCAGAAAGAGCAGAAAGTTTTCAGTGCAAAGTCAGTGTTTCAGTTGACTCCTAAGCAAGCGGTGGCAAAGACACACTGGCACTGCAATTTTGATTAATGACTTCCCTAATCCTGTGGATCACTTTAGCTCATCCATTATCCCGTGTGTAATGGGCCGTAGGCTTTCAGTAATTGTGAGTAGTTTAGAGTTTCATCAGCGTTGCTCTCGGTTTTCAATGTAATGTGCAGGTCCAAGAACTGTTTTGTTTAAGCATGTTATGTTGAAATGTTCTTGGCTTAGGATTGTGCCACAAGCCGAGTAGAGAATTCTTGCTGTATGGTGGGAGTAGGGCATGTTTTTGCATCATACTGAGGATTAGATATTCCTCAAGGGATTTTGATCAGATATTTTCTTCTATAAAACCCACATTTTGTTTATAAGAAATGAAAGGAGCTCCAGAGTGGCGTAACAGAAACTCCTTGGCCCTATCATTTGGAGATAGCTAGGTCCGCGATCTTGGAGCTGGCTGGGAGATCAAGAGAGCAAAATTGGCCTGTGCGGCCGGGATGGCAAACTCCCCCTGTCAATCACAGTCACACTGGCCAATCAGGGCATCTGTGAGCTCATGCATATTGAAGTGGGCGGTTAGAGCTTTCCTGCTGCTGATGCTGCATGTGCAACAGTTTGAAAAGATGATTTTGTGATCGGGGAGAGCTGTCTGGTGGACGGGAATCGGCCGTGATTAAATTAAGAAGAAAATTGGTAAAAAAAAAAAATTTTTTAAAAACTTCAATGAAAAAGCTACTTATTTTGGTTTAGGTTTGTGGTTAGATTTAGGTGTAGCATGGCATTAATTTACTGCAGTATTAATTGTCATTGGAAGGTCCTCACAAGGATGTTAAAAGTGTGTGTGTGTGAGAGAGAGAGAGAATAGCAGTTGAAATATGACACCACCTATATTCTGTATGGCTTTCTTGTCACTGTTCCTGACTGATTAAACCATTTGGCTCACATTTGGCTGTTGCATGTTGCATGTGTATGTGTGCGTGTGTGGCAGAGACCATTACACTGTAGAGGTTCCGCTTCCACTCCAAGCCTTCCAGACGTTACCAGATGAAGTGCGTGAAGGCAAGCTGCTGCAGGTCTTCCCCGTGCTCTTCAACGTGGGCATCAATGAACAGCAGACAATCGCTGAGAGGTACGCTATTACACACAAGAAGTAAATTATCATGTTAAATAAGTAATGCACACACCGGTATGTCGCTGAATTCCATCTTAATCGTGCAGTTGCTAATGTGCTGAATCTCTCCCTCCCTTTTTCTTTCCCTCTCTTGCTCAGGTTCGGGGATATATCCTTACAGGAGAGGATAAATCAGAGAAATTTTGACATATTAGAGACATATTATAAGTCACTCAGTGACAGGATTCCATTAGAATGTAAGTCAATAGTTCACTCATCACTTGACACTTAGCTGCACCCTGTACAGCCTGTTCCTTTAACTCATTTTCCTGTTTTTTTTTCTTTTTGTTTTTGTTTAAGAAGTCATTCATCTCAAACTTGACATGTGCACTCTTGTCTGTGTAGTCGTGATTAACCTCAGTATGAATTCATATTTATTTAACAGAGATCATTCTGCATGCATGTGCAACGGTGCAAGGCAGTAATGCTTATGTAAATGCCCAGACATTTAGCAGAATAGTTTTACAAGTATATCAGAACCAACAGTGCAGTCATGCATTAGTAGAGATCCTGGATGGAACTCTTACGATGGTTTATTTAAAGGTAGCTTTATTTAAAGGTAGCTGGTATGAGCCAGACATGCTTCAACATCAGCAGTACTGAAGCGAGCTATGAGATTGTAGTCGATTATTAATGTTCTGGACATTTTGGACATTTTTTTCCCACATTTTTCTTCCAATACGCGGATGGGTTCTACACACTATTATGCATACATTTCCCAGAAGTGAAGTTTTTCTTGGAAGCTTGAGTGATGCATTGTACCAAAAATAACACCAGTTCCAATGAGCACCCAATGAAATGACATCTACGTATCAAATATGTCACGTGACGTGTGGCTTCAGTTGTTTTTTGTTTCAGTTCTTATATCTGATTTAAATGAGTCATGATCTGAGGCATTGTAAAGTACTCAGCATTCGTACATCTGTGACCACATCGCAAGCATTGAATTGTGTATTAATGTTCTAGGCTTTAATCCAGTAAATACTTTATACTGCAGTCATTGTTCTGTTCATACATAGAATAGCCTATTTGTTATGTTGCTTAGCAACCAAAGCTGACTGCACTTGGTGTTCTTCCTAAGAACACCTTTACCCATGGTAAAATCAATGTAACATTCATGGCTTGTTGCTGTTTTGTATGACAGCAGATGTTTCCCCGTGACAAATTTCTGGCCTGTGCTTGTAAAATGTTGACATTCAGTTTCTGGGAAATGCCTCCTCACATAATCTTGCTGTATTTTATCCGATTAACATACATATGCAACGCAAACCTAATGGGCTGTATGAACGTTGAACTCTGCATAAACTGCTAAAATGCATATAAAAGCAAAATATTTGCCCACCTTGAAAAGAGTGCCAACTTTTCATGCCAATCCGCAGATAAGCATTTTGCTCAGTCTCACACTTTTACACACTCCGTACATAACAAGTTAGATATCAAGCTCTTTATCTTTTTTTTTCTTAAGATAATTCTTTTCTCTTTATCTCTCTGTCTCAGGCCTGCCTTCTTTTCAGATGCAGCCAGATGTTAAGGAGTTGCTTGAAACACTGGGGCAGAATGTGGTGACCAAGAAGAGGAAGAATGTGGAAATTCTCTGGCTTGCAGGAGCGGTAAGGCCAGCACCGGTTTTTTGCGTCAGACCGATGACTAATGAGGAACAACCCAAGCTAGAATAAAGGCTACCAGTTTAGCAGCTTGAACACAACAAACTATGCAGACAGTGTTGTCAGCAACAAACTAAGGTTTTTTTTTGTTTTCATGTCAGATGCCAGGTTTTTGATAATCTACTTTTGCAAAGTTCAGCATGACTGGATTATTTTTGTGCAGTAGTAAAGAAGTCTTGATTCATGTCACTTGCAACACAGGTATGTCTGAAGATTATAGCACGCTACAGTCCCCACTAAACAGTAAATGAATCCACCAATCCACTACACATTAAAATGAAATTGGGAGCAAATGTGGTGTGGCATCTTAACAACTGTGACTTTTAACTAGTCACAGTGAAACAATGGCCCTGCCACTCACTCGTTTAGTTAGCAGGGAGTAATAACAGACACAGCAGACTGAACTCAGGCCACACTTCAGTTCAAACTTTTCAAATTATTTTGCAACCTAAAACCACAAAACTACAGAAAAATTTTAATGAGGGCTTTACATTTACTTTTTGCCATAAAATTCCCCACTTAGAAAGATCTAACTAACAGGGCTGAATGGCCACAAAAGTTACCTTTTAATGCTGAACCATTAGTGATTTACAAGACAGTTTGAAGTGGTTAAATTTTGTTTTGCATTGACAATTTCACTAGAGCCACAGACTTCTAATCTGACCAGAGAGGGTAATTTACACATTCCTTTCATTTTTCTGTGTGTGCGTCATGGTGGCAGGAGGCAGAAAAGGTCACCCCAGACTTCTCTGTCCCTGAACACAGTGCCTCCTGTAGCCCTTTTCCATCAACCCTCAAAAGCCCAAGGCAGAACTGGCTCTGCACCAGCCTCTGTCCTGGTGGAAAAGGAGCTACTGGACACTCCCGAATATTCCCAGTCCAACTGCGAGATATAATCTTTCCAGCGAGTCCTGGGTCTGCCCTGTCGTCTCGAACCAGTGGGACATGACTGAAACAGCTTTACCATGAACCAACCAGGGACCTTGTAAGGTGCTCAACTACTTGAAGTGGCTCATTGGCTCTGTTCCAAGTCCCTCCCAGATTGCCAAGCTCTCTGTCATAGAGACTAAGCCCAGCAACCCTGTGAAGGAATTAACTAGTGAACATAGACCTTCTGCTGCAAACTGAGCTCCAGCTGCAACATTGCTGCTTACTTAATACAGTATCATGGCTTTCATTTTCCATTAATCATGAACATAATTGTAAGATTATAATTCCACTCTCACCTAAAGGGAGCATCCTACTCTTTTCCAGGAAAGAACCATGGCCAGATAGTGCCATACCCTCCCCTTCCATTAATATGCTTATTGGTACTGGTGCAGCATTTCTGTCAAGTACTCAGTTCGTTCTGCTAAAATAGACTATATGGCCAAATGTTTGTGTACCCTTGACCATCACACCCATATGTGAGCTTTCCCCAAACTTTCATTGGAACTAAGGGGCCTAGCCCAGACATGGTACAGCCACACTCCAAAATCTATTGGGAAGCCTTCCCAGAACAGTGGAGGTTATTATAACAGAAAAAGGGGGACTGATTCTGGAATGGGATATTCAAAAAGTTCATATGGGTGTGATGGTCAGGAGTCCTCACATTTTGGCTATATAGCATACTTCGCTAGGTCTAAAACTAGACCATGGCCAAAGGGCCAAATGACTGTTCTAAGATGTGAAGTAAATTCTCAGTTAGATTTTGAGTTGATTAAGGATCCATGATTGATGTATTTAGTGCAGATGCAGCGTGTATTGTTTGCACCCTGGATTTGTAGCGAAGTATGGGTAATCATATACCACACTATCCAGGGGACATTATCTATAGACTGACAATTGGGTCAACACTACAGAATAGTTTCACTCCAAATACTTTAGTTTATGGTGAATAGGGAACAAATTCAGACATGACATAGGATTTAATCAAGTACACACACACACACACACACACACACACACACCTTCAGAAGTATTCACTTACACAGAAAGAATGGTGAAGGGAGAAAACTGATGAAGGCATGATTACATTTCAGGTGAGTGGCAGACAAAAGCCCTAGTTGTCAAGTGTACAGAAAAACCATTGCTGGTGAGGAGGTAATATGGGCAATTTAGCAAAACACAACAAATGCAACCCACACACACCTCCTTGTGAGGACCCTCCATTGATGTAACCTTAACCTCAGTAATGAAAAGGAAACTTATGGCACTTTTACTTTTACTTATTTTTGTTTAATACAAAAAAAACTGAACACTTTCCTTAGGGGACCATCCAAATGTCTCCACAAGGCCAAAATTGTCAGATCTTACTATCCTGGTGAGGACATTTGGTCCCCATAAGGTTATAAAACAAGGCACACACACACACCCCTTCAGATATAAATCTTTAAACTCTATGCTCACAGTTTCTCTCACTGCACCATGTACCTTGTCCTATGCTGGTGTGCCTCAACGGAGCCGATTGCCAACTTTGCTAGGCTAATAAAATTCTTAAAAATTGTCTAATATACGAGTTTGTTATACATATTGGATCAATCAAAAACTTTTTGTAGATCATGTTATTTCATTTTATTTAAAATCTTTAAATTGTCACTGAGCCAGCAACAACAACAATAATAATAATAATAATACCAATAATAATACTGATATATTTGTCCTGTAATTGGCTACTGAACGAAAAATGCTCTGTATTCATTTGGATCATATATATATATATATATAATGTATATGATCTTTTTAGACTTTTATTCTACACTGACCTCTTCTGTAATAAGAACCTTATCTTGAAAGCTGGCAAATTCACAGCTATATCAGCATAACGCCATTGTAAGATAAAGTCACAAGTCTTAAAGATAAAGTAACAGCTTTAGCATTAAGCAAATATCAGACACCATGTTGTGTCCTGCATTTTGGGATTATGACGCACAATTCAACTTCCTTTACCAAATACGCACACCCTTATGTACACACCCACACACACTCTTCAGGCTGAACAAGTGTTAGAGCTGTATAATTACCTTTAATACGAAGTTTGTCTAGCATTATGAAAATTTCCTGCATGATTAGCATATGGCTCAGAGCAAGATTCTTTTTGTATGATGGTTAAAAAGTATATTCAAATGATTGTGATGTTTTAAAAATGAGCTGTGAGAAGGCAGAGAAAGTGCTTTAATCTGGTTGACCTCTTTGTTTTGGTCACCATCAGATGCCTTCATTGAAAGTTGCTCCTCACATAGTAAAGGAATTTGGATACTAGCCAGGAAAGTGTGCCAGCCCTATGTTTTATTTTGTACTTTGTTCCTTCACGCATATCACCTTTCTGCTATGAGTACAATGTGGGCATAAGATCTGGGACACATCCTGGCAGGTTGTCAAATGGCTTTTACCCAGAAAACGTATCATTTCCCTACAGCACTACAGTTTATTTAGAGTTAAACAAACAGAACAAAAAAATGTACCTGTATTCGTCCTTTAACAAGCATTGGCGAGGTCAAATTCTTGCTCCAGTGGCATGATTTAGGACTGTCTGTACAAACTAACAAGCAGTAGTTAGTGTTACTGTGATTGTTTTGTTCAAAATTAAACACATGGTCTGTCCTGTCAGATCTGTCGGCGACTTAATGGCATCCGCTTCACCAGCTGTAAAAGTGCCAAAGACAGGACGTCCATGTCAGTGACGCTGGAGCAGTGTGCCCTGCTGAGGGACGAGCACCAGCTCCATAAGGACTATTTCGTACGGGCACTGGACTGCATGCGCAGGTAATTTTCCTACAAAGCGCTTCAATTCACTTCTATCCTGCTTCATCATCAACATTTCCCACCTGCTGACGCCTGCTTCACAGTGCCATGGCTCTACATGCAACTTTGACCAAAGCACGCTTGCCTTTAATTAAAAGCGTTTTAGCACTCAAAATCATCATTTTTACATGTTTAATGACTTCAGTGGCTTATTCTGATTAGATAGATTTGAACTGAGGTCGGTTTTATTACCACATTGCTAAATTCTCATTTTCAGTTTAATTCAGAAGTGTTTACATTCAAAGAACGCTATGAATTAGTTATCCTGGAAAATGAAATAGACTCATTTGTCGATCATTTAATGTGTACATGTTTTCATAGGCGAAACTGAACTCAAAATTCTCACCAGATTTGCAAAAGCTTTGGTAAGGCTTTGTACTCGACTGTGTAAGTAAACGAATAGTGATGGCACCAATCCGGCACCGTGTATCCATATCGAACCGATACCAGTAAAAACTTAATCAAAACATTTCAGGTCTGATCCTGTTACGAATGGAAAGGATTGGGATTGATCTGAAAACAAAAAGTAATTTTTATTTTTGGTCTGAAAATATTTACATGTGAAGAGACTTGTTTGTTTCTTTCATTTGTTTTTGTTGATTTTATCATATTTCAACCTTGTACTTTATTCCAATTATTCTATTATAATGTGATTTTTGTGATTTTTAGTATTATAGTATTAGTATTAGTTTCTGTTTCGCCTGGGATGCTGGGGTAAACGTTAAGGTTGGAACGCTTAAAACCAAAAAGTCGTCGTTGCCAGGTTTTCTACTTAACACCAGCTTTTTGGTCATGGTGGAGCCGTATGCCCGTATTGTCATCATAAAAAATGAGTATAGATTTTCCTCTCTTTAGGCTCGTTTACCCCAGAACCATTTGTGAGGTGTTTTTCAGTCATCCATCTGACACCTGTCCTTTGTCACAGAGAAATCCATCGGAATCAATGTTACAGTTTAGACCAATAGGACTTTAAGCTTGTATTAAGTCCATAAGCGCATAACGGGAGCGCGTTTTTACACTTCAGTTTTATTTTTCAGTGCATAAAAGTGAAACATAATAGAAATCCACACAAAAAAAAAGTTTGGAGAAAGGCAAACATTGCATTCCAGTATAAGAACCTTATCCCATCTGTGAAACATGGAAGTGGTAGTGTCATAGTTTGGGCCAATTTTGCTCTATTAAAACATTATATCCAAGGACTCTCGTTGGAAGAAAATGTTAGTTATCAGGGCTTGGCACCCATTGTTGACACTCAGTTCTTTTACACACACATACACACACTCACACAGAGGGAAAACGTTCCTTCCGTCCTTTCGACATGTCCTTTACCTTAGACAAAATTTTCAGCCAATTCACCCCATGAAGCATAATAATAAGTGAATACATGTCCCGCATTAATGTCCCACATTATTCACCCTATCTAGCCTGCTTCAGCATTTTGAATCTTGAAAATCGTGCTTCAGAAACTCAGGCATACGTAAACTGACGAACGTATACATTCACTTACGCCTACATCACGTTTGCCGTGTAAATTCTCTGTTACTCTGAAAACTTTGTGGCCTGCATCAGAACATGTAAAGCCAGGGCTCAAAGGTCTGTTTCAGCTCTAATTTGGGAAGAAAAATTAACACTGATTCAGAAAAAAAAAAAAAACCCTAGGCACAAATCTCAGCAACAGATTGGAAGTATATATAGTTCATCAGGTTATTAGTGTCCATCAGGTTTTTCTTTCCTCACACTTTCACTTCTCATTTTCTGTGCATCTTTTCAAGAAAGTCAGTTCCCTTTACTTTGGTTTCCTGTGAGGAAGTATTTTGAAATTGTCATTTTTAACACTTTTGTTTCTGTGTGGACCCACAACATTGAGGCAGGAGACCGAGGAGGCTCATGTGCTTCATCTACAGCCTTGATAATTCCTCTTTTCAGAGGGACATGTGATCTGATTGCTGAGCTCGGTCATTTAGTATATAGGGATAGCGAGAAGCTTTGAGGTGAGGAACGTGTACTGTAGTTCTCATTTTAAGCCTTTTCTTTTTGCTTTCGGTACATCTTTCACAAAAATCGATTTCTTCTTTTTCCTTTGGTTGAAATGTGTTTTGTGATTAGTCACTATGATTTTTTTTCAGTTGTTTCCTTCTTTTATAGAAGCAAAAATATCAGTCTCAATGCATATTGGACAGTACGAATCATTAAATACAATTCAGTACGTACGTATGCCTGCAAGAATAAAAGTAAACAGTACAATGTCAGTAAAATTCACTTTAAAAGCCTTTAACAAAAAAAAAAAACCCGTTTTGGTGTTACTCAGTGTCAGAGTATTAAACTGAGACGGTAGACACACATGGAAATGATGTATTGCATCCTGTATAATTCTGCCAAATTAGTTTTTACTAGCTTCCTCTATTAAGTTTATCTAAAGATTCCAGTTGTTTTACAAGGTGTTTGAGTAGAGGCACACAAACAGGGAAGCGTAGTCCGTGTAGAACAGGCCAAATGAAGGTAAAGTAAATGTAAAGCAATAAATATAAAGAAGGCTTGCATTGCTGCTACAGTGGTGCTTGAAAGTATGTGAACCCTTGTGAATTTTCTATATTTCTGCACAAATGTGACGTAAAGCATCATCAGATTTCACAAGTCCTCACAAGTCCTAAGTGGATACAGAGAATCCAATTAAAGAAATGAGACCCAAATATTATACTTGGTAATTTATTTTTTGAGGAAAATGATTCAACATATCTTTACATATCTGTGAGTGAACCTGTAGGATTAGCAGTTAATTTGACAGTGAAATTAGAGTCAGATATTTTCAGTCAATGGCAATTGGGTGTTGAGTGGTTGCTAGGGGTTTTTTTTTTGTTGTTGTTTGGTTGGGGTTTTTTTTTTTTTTTTTTTTTTTTTTACCAGAACAGGGATCTGTTAAAGTCTGGTCTACACAAGATGTTTGTGTGCCATGGTTCACCATCAGGAGAACACGAGCAGGGCAGGACTGCAATGAGAAAGCTACTGCTCCCCAAAAGGAACAATGATGCCTGTATACAGTTTAATAAATATCCTGTGGCTGTTAAAAAATTGTGGCTGGATGAGACCAAAATAGGACTTTTTGGTTTAAATGAAAGTTTTGGAATAGCCAAGTCAAAGTCCTGATCCTAATCCTTTAGAAACGTTGTGCGAACAGTTCATGTGAAGAACGCCACCAACATCCCACAGCTGAAGCTGTTCTGTATGGAGGAAAAGGCTATAATTCCTCAGACGTACAAAAGCAAAGGTTCACATACTTTTGCCACTCATCGGTTCAGTATCGGATCATAAATAAATGACCAAGTATAACATTTGTACAAAATAAACAAAAGTTTTTGAATTTTTTTTTAAATAAACAAAGTAAAGGAACGTTTACGATGCTGAAGACTCAAAAGGTCAGATTTTCCCTGAGTCTTATCCTGTCCGATGAAGCACGTGTTCAGACGACACTGCAATGGATATGATCTAACGTGGATCATGAGTGCGTTTTAAATTTCACTAAAGCGAATGAAATTCAGAAAAAAAAGCAAAAGATTCTACTTACAAATTTAGCAGCACTAGTGGTCTCAAACCTTGGACCCTGCCCTGTAAACACAATAAAATATCCTGATGCAACTAAATGTGGCCTACATTTCTAATGCTAATAAAATTTACATTTTTTCAGCTGTACTACAATACATAAGTAGATAAAAGTTTTGGAATCATTCGTTTTTTTTGTTGTTGTTGTTTGTTTCAGTGGTTTTCTTGGAAAACAGTGTGCACATCCCCACCACATTTACAGTGAGGTTGCTTGTTTCAGAGATAAAAGAGTAACAGACTGGCCGAACCTGTTTATACGGTTTACATAATTGATATTTACATCAGTCAGAGTCTGCTTTGCATTTATTGTTGCTTTAGTGACTGTGCTTTAGGGAATGGGTTTGGATGAACTCTCTGATCATTACACTAACCCATTTTACACCACAACGCTGTTTAGTGCTCAAAGCTGATTGTTCTACTGGCTGCAACATGAAAGATAGGTTTATATTAATGCGCTCGTTCTAATGCATTATTTTTTTAGCGTAACCACTCATACACGTACACGGGGACTTGCAGATGGCGCTTTGTGTAATCTATGAGAGAGATATTATTTTTAAAAAAATAATTCTTATTATCGGTGATTTATGAGACCAGATGTTAGAACATTTATGGAAGAAGTCTAGTGTTGGTGGTTCTCTCAGTCTCAATTTTCCTTTCACTTTTCTTGGTACAATGACAGGATGTGCTTTTTTGTCTCTGTGTGTGTGTGTCTGTGTGTGTGTGTGTGAGAGAGAGAGAGAGAGAGAGAGAGAGAGAAAGGCTGGTGAGGGAATGATTAGGTGCTTTCAGACCACAGGAACTTTTCATAGTTCTTAAAACTGTTGGAGGAAGCAGCCCTATTTTTGTGTTTTCACACTGCTGGAACTGGGAAAGATTATATTTCCTAGAATACTGTTTTTAGGGACTTTATTAGCTCCTACTTCAGGGTATGTACTCTCCCTGCACAACAGAAACCATGACAGACGTGTGTGTATGGTGAATTGTCCAGACATAAGTGTAGCGAGATTCTTTGAGTCACGCAGTCAGTTTTGGGGGTTTTTTTGTTTGTTTTTTATTAGTCATTGTGCATTAACAGAATAAAAGATAGACAGAAACATTCAAAAATGCTCTTGGTAAAAAAAATGTTTTTTTTTTTTTAAAAATCCAAGTGACAGCATGCGCTGGTGAACAAATGAGAGAAGCTGAAACCTGAGGTGGAGTGGTTGGCAAACTAAAGTGAAATAAAAAAAAATAGGCTACAAGTGTTTGATTTAAGCAGAAATGTGTGTGATGCCTGTCTCATAATTCTGACAAATGCATATGGTAGAAACGTAAAGCGCGCGAATACGTGACATGGCCGAAATCATCACTAAAATCATCCCCAGTGGATTTTCAAATTGCAACTCGCAGCACGTGCACTTCCAGCGTGAGAGGGGAATACGTGATATGTTGGTCGAAATCGCTAAAATCACTTAAAATAATCATCACTAATGGATTTTCTAATTGCTAGCTAGTCTCTATATGTAAAAAAACAAATCTTCATATCTTCGTATTGAACAGTTAAATCCAGGTACGGGCTTAAAGCCATGTAAAATGTTGGCGGTGTAAACAACCGCTCTCAATGTTAGCGTTACAAATGAAAGGAAAAAAACAAGGATAAATGGAGCGACAGTGAAGTCCAAACTTTATTGACCCTGTATGCGATGGAGGAAATACGATGCGATTTTGATGCGGCTTATGTCACTTCCGTAGACAAACCCAAACAGAAAAAAGGCCCTTGAAGGTGCGTAGTTCTTGAGGGAACTCCCCATGAGGTAGATCCCTAGAACTAGAACTAAGTCCCTAGAACTGTTTGTTCCGAAAGCGCCTATTGATTATCGGAGCTGTGACAATGGTGAGAACAAGAACTAACTTTCCTCTCAGATAGTCCGCAGCATCAAAACTGTAAACTGATATGTTGATCATCAATAAATTAAACATTGTAATCATTGGTAGCTTGCTACCAATTGCTAGAATGCATTGGTAGATAGTGGGTTATGCGTCACCACGCAACCCTGGCAAGCATTATTTGTGACTCACAGGACGATCTGGAGTGTTTTATTACTTACTTATCCATAACATTAAAATTACACAGGAAATAGTTGTTCTAGGACTTTGACCTCGGTAATGGACTTACCACTTAAGATCACAGATATGAGCATTTGGGTTCATGCAGATGTTACCGTCTTGGTGGAGGCGAGTTTCTATTAACTTTAATTGAGTTTAGGATGTAAGCTAAGATTTTTAGCTGAAACGTCAGCACACTGTTCAGCATTTGGTCACAGGAATCACAGAATTATGTTTTTCTGTGGGTTACAACATATTTATATAAAAGTATGTATTAACTACCCTGTAAATCGTATTAGTTAACCTTAGTTAAAAAAGGCATGCAAATAAAAAAAAATATGTAAAGTGGAATAAGAATTGTATGTAGCAAATAAGCACTTGTTAGTACGACATACAGTTCCTATTCCACTTTACTTTTTTAAGCCAGTTGGTTTGAATGTTGTTGTTTTTTTACTTTAACTATGGTTAACTAATTAGAATTTACAGTGTACAGTAAAATTAGTTTTGAAGTTGGGCCTGTAGCTACCATTCATGTGCAGGAACTAGCCACGGTCAGTTTGAGGCAATATCTGTAATGTTAGCTTTAGGTAAAAAATTTTCTGTTTTGATGAAAAATGATTGAGTGACAACAACGCTTACCTTTGTTAACCATTCTTAACTGTTAATGAGTAATCCATCCATTGCCTATACAGCTTATCCCTCAACGTCACGGGGAAGCTGGAACCATTCCCAGCCGACTTTGGGCGAGAGGCGGGGTACACCCTGGGCAGGTCGCCAATCTCATTAGTGATTAAAGATGAATGTATATTTTTAAAATGTAAAACGATCAACCATTATACATTTTTTGCGCTTCACATTACAGCTTTTCGATCGTGCCACAGGCTCAGACCAGATGAGACCAATCTGCTACAGAGGTCGATCTGACTGCTGTTTAGAAAACTGGAGTGACTGAACTACAGATTTATGCTTAGTCTGCATCCAAATCACAGTCCACCAGTCAATGACCCCTGATTTATTTTGATTTACATTTTGTTATTTTGAACCTTTCAGTGGACATGATGTATTGTAGTAGCTTGTGTCTACTTTAGACACAGTGGGGCCTTCATCTATAACACTGCTGTACACAGAAGACATATGTCATCACTCTTAAAAAAAAAAAAAAAAAAAAGAAAAGAAAAGAAAAAGTAGCAACAATATGAACTTCTTTCTTCTCTTTAACTCCAGTTGTCATGACAACTTCACCTGACTTCAAACTCAATCGGAAGCGTACTCACGTTTTTAAGGCAGTGGTTGAACCTTTGTTTCTACGTTTACCCAACTTGAACTTTCTTACAGTGTTCCCTTGGGACTGTTTATCAAAGGAGTGATTTTTTTAAAAAATTAAAAAGGTTTAGCTCTTTAGAAACATTCTGAGACGTTGGACACTGCTACTTTATCCTGTCAACCAATCAGGTTGTTACCCCTCATCACCATACTTTGGCTAATTGTTGAGAATCAAATCTAATGTTTATTGTCTAGCCATGTGCAGCAGGTAGCATTGTTACATCACAGCTCCAGAGTCTTCAGTTTGAGTTACGTCTGTTTGGATTACTGTGTGTGTGCGTGGAGTGTCATGTTCTCCCAATACCCTGAGGTTTCCTTTCACCTTCCAAAAACATGCCAGCAGGTGGATTGGAATGATGCACTAAACTGCATGTCAATGTGTGTGTAATGGTGCCATGGAATGATCTGCTGTCCCACCCACGTTGAATTCCCACCTCGTTCAGGGATCCTCCGGGGCCCGGATCATGATAACACCCTTACCGAAGATGAATGACTGGAGAACTGTTTGCTAAATTAGAAGTTTAAGCGGTTTCTAAAACGTTTTTGTTACCAGCATGAAAAGTGCTCCAGGCGGTGTGTCTGAGTAAGTAGGAAAGATGTAGCAGATGAAGAAACACATTCAGTGCTATAATGGAAATTCCAGTTACTATTGAGATTTGTGCATAAAAAGGTTTTCCTTTCATTCTGCCAAAGCATGGAAAAATCAGTACATCTTTGTTGTACGGTGTTTCTTGCTGAAGATGACACTACAGTGCAGAATAGTTTCCTTCATGTGACTTGAAGTGAAATAAAACTCTGCAGGAATTTGGTGCTGTCATTTTTCATTCCACCATCAATCATACATGTTCCTTCCCTAATGCATAGTTCATCCGCATATCAGCGTGTGCGTGAGATGTGTGTGCGTCTGTGTCGTCAGGCTAATTTTTAATTTTACTAACCCTCTCTTACACGTGTCTGTGTTTCTCTCTCTCTCTCTCTCTCTCTCTCTGTCTGTCTGTTCTCGGCTCGCTCAGCAGTCGGCTGGCCCAGGGCGAAGGTGCCCAATGGGACGACCCTGAGGCAGGCTCTGTAGCCAATCACAAGCCGGCGCCACGCCAATTCTACCCAATCGCTCTTCTGCTCGTTAGCTCTCACCTGCTGGTAGTGTGGCTCATTTTAAGTCTTGTTTTCCTGCTTGCAAAATATCAATAAACTGCTGATTATACCATAACGACCCTCGTGCTGTCTAACTTTGTTCTCCGCTCGCTCTGGGTGTGAAAAGCACCGTCTCTCTTCTGCGGTGCCTCCTGGGTATACTCGTTTACTCACTTATCATATTCCCTGTGCTATAATCCTCTTTAACTGCTATCTCTGGGGTTGGCTTGTTTTGTTTCCTACTTCACAGCAGTTGCACATTCGAAAGCAAGTCATTATGTCTTATGTAATAAGGTGACAGATTTTTTTTTTTTTTTTTCCACGGCAGGCTTGTTTAGCTCCGCCGTGATACGCTCTAAAGCAGCGAGCAAGCTTGAGAACAATTTCAGTTTTGTTTCTCCATTTCAGGCCGTTGCGTCACCATTATCATCAGCTCCCACTGTCAACAGCTACAGGAAGAACCCATTACCCAGGCATCTAACGTAATGCCTCATTCATGATCCGATTGAAATGTTGTCCTTTTGATATTGAGATGTGTTCTACAATAGGAATTCGCTTTTCAGCGTTTGTTCTGGACGTTGTGTTCGTGCTGAACACTGGTTCAGACTTGCAGCTATTTTACTTCATCCTTTATTTAGATGTCATCATTTATTTATTTATTTATTAGACCTAAATACCATATAAGACCATGATCCAGCTCTTTCACTAGGAAATGTCCTGCCAAGGGAAGCTTTTGAGCCAAATAAACTCAGTGTCCTTTACAGTTAAACCCCATTGGCCTCATCATTGGCTGACTCTATACATCTCTCAATAAAATAACAAACATGTGAGGAATAAAACATGACAGGGCATGCTGCTATAGAAAACTAATCCACGCTATTGTGTATCAATACCCGTTATCAACCCAAAGTTGATTAGTTTCCAATACCAGCACATTCCAAAGTGTTTTATTCCTCTTATGCAACAGCAATAACGAATAACCAGGGAGCGACCGTTACACTGACCGTTACTGAAGATGAACGATAAATGAAACATCATGTTAACCATTCAGGGTTACATTTAATGTTAAACGTCCGCAAGTCAAGTTAGTTCCTGTCATCACCTACACTATCGCGATTTATAGCTCAGCTTGGGATGTTACTGAGAAACCGAAACCCCTCTATCACAGGATGCTTCACCATTTCAACAGTCATAAGTTTTTCTCTGTTAAATGTCAACAATTTTTTTTTAAATCTGTTTATTATTATATAGATCATCCTCTGTATATGTTCCTGTGAAAGAGTTGTTACGCTACGTTGAAACGCTAACATATTAGAACAAGTGCATTAATAGTAACCTGCTGCACTTTTAGAAAAACACCTCATGACCAATCAGATTCAAGAATTCACAGCACTGTGGTCAGAATTGCTCAAAAAAAAGGCCAGATAACCTGCAATATTAACCTTAAATTGAAACTTAAGATGCTATTATGTGTGTTAATGCAAACGGGGATCTTCAGCATTACTCTCATTCTCTCATAACTCCATTATCATCTCTCCCTCTTTCCATCTCCCTGTAATCAGAGAAGGCTGCCGGATTGAGAACGTGCAAAAGAATATAAAATGCAGGAAGTATGCTTTTAACATGCTGCAGCTGATGGCCTTCCCCAAGTACTACCGCCCGCCGGAGGGGACGTACGGGAAGGTGGACTCGTGAGACGAGACGTATACGCGCTGGACTTCGACTTCATGTAGTCTTCATGGAAAATAATGTTTGGTCAAGATGTAAGGATCTCAAAAAAAAATTTTTTTAAATGCATGTACATCTATATATATATTTTTTTTTTCAGCTGTTCACTGCATTGAATGCAGTATTATAATTATTATATGTGTTTTATGTGCGAGTGTTATAAAGTCATTAAGATAAAGTTTGTTTTGGCATTTTATTGTGTAGTGGTTGGTATATTTGTAGTTTGTTTGTTTGGTTGGGTTTTTCTTTATTATTCTTTTTTGTTAACAGATTGGATTGTTACATACACTAAAGTCCAAAATTTGTTTTCATTTTTTTTTTCGGTTAACAGGGCTGGACAGGATGTTTGCAGCATTTGTATAAATGTGCCTGATTCCTGTATACGCTTGTGTGTAAAGATGCTTTTGATCTGTAGTACATGTATTTATATGAAGTGTCCAAGCCACAGAGTGGCCAAACCATCGAGTTTTTATTTGTCTAACAGAGTGCAATACGTGTAGGTGGTCAGGAAGTGTGTTCGGAGTGTATGGAGTGTATTTCTCCATCCTGCAAGTGGAAATACAAACCTACACAAATGATCCGAGTTTTGTTGTTTTTTTGTTTGTTAGATGTCAAAAAGTTAATGTGGGTTTTTTTTCACTTGCCTTTTTTTTCTCACCGCCCCAGAAAAAGCGCTAGTATGAGTGCTTATTAGTTACAGTAACCAGACCCAGCTAAATATCTCGTCTAGCTTGCAGTCTAGGTTAGATTTTATTAGTAGTAGTAGTGCTGAGGAAATATAGATCTGGTAATAATGTGCGTCTTCTTGTGTGACTTGGCTGTACGCAGAGGCGCCAAGCGCGATGACATAGACACAGTTTTCATTTTTCTCGTCCAGCACCCACGTTGTTTAAATAGCAAATGCACTTCTGAGCACCCATGGGTGTGTTAGTCTTGAAATGATGTGTGGTCAGGTGTATAGTTGGTGCATTCCTATATTAAGCAGTGGAAAGCGATTGCGCAATTGACCAACAGAAACCTGTGGCTCAGTATTTCAGTATTTTAAGGATGCATTATGAAGATAGTAATATGTGCCTACATAGCCAAGTGCACAATGCATGTACACTCTGCTTGTTACACACACACAATTCCTCTGAAGAGAAGCATTCTGTCCTCCTACCTGACAAATCCACTAAAATATATATATATA
>JAQQZX010000039.1:739268-753295 GCA_030068355.1 Notoglanidium maculatum | reverse complement strand
AGATGCTGGGATTGGCTCCAGCTTCCCCGCGACCCAGACGGATAAAGCGGTATAGATAATGGATGGATGGATGGTCAATATGACATTGTTGGACACAAACTGTTTTGTTCTATGTCTTAACCTGCTTAATTCTGTTTTCTTATTGTTTGTTAGTTTGCCTTGTTACGCAACTATCCTCAAGGCAAATAAGGTTCATCTAACGACTTCCACGTGATGGACGTGATGGAGGACTACTTTTATAACTTTGACATATTTGGCCCTCCGTTAACCTTCACTGGTGCTTCAATCTGCTGATCTGGCTGGATTTCCTTATAGTACAGCCATGTTGAATTCTTTATTCTGATTGGTCAGAAGGTGTTTATTAATTTTCCATAACAGCAGCTCTGACTGTCATTTTAGCTACAAGGCTTATGTTAACCTGCTCGTTCTAATACGTTATTGTTTCTATAGTAACAACTTACACAGTGAGGTTTCTGTGGTAGAAGAGGAATTAAACCCTTCAGGTCACCCTGTTCTTGGAAAATAATCGTCTTAAGGACGCATCACACTACCCTGTCATTGATTTATTTTCCTATAAGAGCATGCCCCCAAGTGTTTTATTCCTAACATCTCGCTTCACCGTCAAGGACCAAGGGGGTGCGTCACGTTTCTTAAATCGTGCCTCCTTGTTTACTTTCCTTTCTTCTTAGTTTCTCCGTTTGAGGAAGTGAGGAAAGAGGCAAGGACAGGAAATGAGAACAGGAGGAATCAAGAACATCCTCTCTCATGGATCTACTATCTATCTATCTATGTAGGATTCAGTTGATTACAGCTATCTGAATGTCACTCCCTTACCTGTGTTTTTCCAAGTGTGCATTAAAATGTACGTTGGCCTTCAGGTCCCCATAGCGTACTTCCAAGTATTCACATTTCCTTGCTTTTTCCACGCTAAATAATAAGTATGATCCTTCATTTTTCAAAATTTGGGTTCTCAAACTTGTTAGCCAGCACCAGCAAACACTGGTCTGTATTCTTTCATCTTCCTTGTCTGTCTTTTTTCTCCTTTATCATTAGTTCATTGGGAGCATTTGCATAGCTCGCCACAATTAAAAAAAAAAAAAATCAGATTAGGACATGGGCTAGAGGTATCAAGCAGACATGGATTAGCATTTTGTGATGCATTGCATGTGATTGTGTCCATAACAAACGTCTCCAGGAAGAACATTAGGGCTTCCTGGTGTCATCCTGAGTAAATCTTTTTCTTTGTAGGCTTTCCTGTCTCTCATTAATTTGTCATTAAGAGATTTGCAAACATGATTACTTGGCAATAAAAATTAACGCTTTAGGGTTTTGGTTTTCCATTCCATAAAAAGAACAGAAGACAAACTTTGTCGTTTGTGTGTTTTTAACTTTAGTCTACGCACCTGGCTGCCAGCGTAATTTACAGACCAAGCCCATCGTGTATGTACGAGTCCATGGTTACCTGTGACCTTTACGGCTGAAAGCCTTGTTACACAAGCAGCATTAAATCTAGTTCCTGTGTATTGCTCGAATCGGAGAACCTATGAGTGAATTTTTATAGAATTCTGCGCTATAAACTAACACGTCTCTTGACGTGAACAGGAGTGTACATGTGGATTGCTCTGTGTCACTTTCTCCCTATCTCACGCTGTCCCTCCCTTTTCTCCTGACAGGTTGTTCCAGCTGAACTCCCGTGATTGTCATAATGACTCATCAGTCATGGTGAGTACACCGATATTCACCTGGTACATTTAGGTAATGTTAATTATTTCTTCTCTCCTGCCACCACATGTAAGAAATCCCTAAAACACCACAAGGAACTAATAAGCTGTCTGATGAGTCAAAAGCATGAGTGGATATAAATGCTGATTTAGCCATATGAGCGGTGAGGAAATATTGGATGAACAACACAGGAAATGAATAATCGAAATGAATGCGTTCAATAAAATAGGCATAAAGTAGGAATCTGAAAAACAGATGATTAACACTAAATGATAAAGAGGAGTAATACGAAGTAAAATCACAGCATTCTCTAATCTGATTGGTCGGATTGATTAGTGAGGATTCGTTTTTACCGAATAAAAATCATGTGTAATCAGTGATATGCTGATGTTTTCTGTGAAGCGATGTTTATCTCCAGTGTTAAGGCTTCGTCACATGTAGAGGTAAAGCTGTACATTGTCAGACTTGGGAAAACCTTTGGGCAGAGAAGGTTACGCTTTCCTGTTTCTTGTTAACATACATTGCAGGGGGGGAAAAAGAGTAGCTGATGAGGGACAGACTGTTTATCGCTACTATAACATATGTAGGAACAGGTACTAACCTGTTTTGTGACATTAAATGCAACTAAAAGTGAATAAAAAGTCTGACTTATGTGATTCTTAAAAGAGGTAGAGCACACATAAATGTGTGTAGAGCTGTAAACTAAATAAATGAATGTACTGTGATGAAACACTAGTGTTAGTATTGACAGCATTAGCATTTTTTTATAAAAATCTGCATTTTGTGGGTTGAAAATGGCTCAAAACGCCACCTACTGGTTAAAATTATCATGAATTTTGCAAGGCAGTTGCTGACCATTTGGGACTTTTTCTACGTCATGAAATCTTTATTTTAAAAAATAATAATACTTACATTTTCTAATCAGAATTGGGTGGCCCCCCCTTATACCCTAGCCCCCACCCTTGCATGGGAGTCTGTTGAAAGTCTGTTGCTTATTTGCAAATATACGCTGATCGAGATTTATTCACAGGAGTTTATGCTATTTTTTGCTAACTCCACCCCTTCTTCAGCCCTGCACCCGTTCTCAGCGCTTCCCTGCCACCTGATCAGCACCTTGCCCTTTTTTTCTTCTTTTATTTTTCAAAATTATGCAGTTACACTTCATTAATGAAATAATTGCTAGCATTGGCTGATTGTGGTGGTATCAGAGAATACAACACCACAGGGAAAAGTTGATTATTTTCCCGTAACTGCATGCCCCGTCATGGTTTGTTCCTTACGTATTGACTGTTTGAGACTTTCGGAAATAAGTAGCAGTGATTTTTAAAACCTAACTCTATAATATATGAATGCATTTGGTTCTTTTTTTACTTATTAGCTACCCCGTTAATTATGTATCCTTTGGGGGATTTCCTCCACTCTTTATCGGACTAACCACTAAATATCGATGTTATAAATGATATTTTCGTGAGGATAGTGAGGGGCTTTACGTTTATTCACAAAGTGAATAAATTGAACTTGGGCAGAGATATGGATTAGACTGCTTGAACACTTGGCTCTTAAAGATTAAGCTGAAATATTGACGTATTGACTCTTTAAATAAGGAGAAAGTTGAAATAATGACAGCCTTTTTTTCCACCCAACTTACAGTTCAGAGCTTTGCAACATTGGCAGTGAATGATTTTCAGTTATACAAGTCATAATTCTTGTTATACAACAGGTGGTTCCTGTCCACTAATTTGATTGGACGAGCAGCGTTTCGACAGGGCTTGTACGTAGTATAGCCAGACCGGGTTCCACTGCGTCACCGTGTTCTCCACATAACGTTCCACCTCCTAGATTGAAACTGTTCAACGGTTATCAAGCGAACATGACAAATGACGCATTTTGCAGGAATATAACGTCTGACTTAAAATACGAAAGCTGGTCAGAAAAGGCCAATTTCACCAGATGCACCTAATGGAAACGTACAAATCAGTGTGAGCTAGCTCCCCAGCTATCAGTGATTTATCAGTTTCGCAGATGAAGGAGTTGGTCTTAGTGCCGCACTGCGACGTCTACACGTGCAGGAGTCGGGGCTTATTTCATTCCGACGCTGCTAAAACCCATCTTTGTTGCAAAGCCTATTAGTTAAAGCCTTGTTAATGTGCAGTTTTAGAAGTCATGTCGTCATGGGAACTTGTAAATGAGAAACCAGAAAACAGTAGGGTTGTTAAATCTGGTTTCTGCTATAAAACTACAAAGGCAGCTTATGAGTTTGTCTAAATGCTAAATCTCGTGCAGAGCGTGGCTGTGGTCTCTGAGCTGATTAAGCAGGTCTTTATTTGTCTTTGTTGTTCCAATCTTGGCTCATCTTGCTTCGGCATTGAGTGTCGAGGAAAACGCTTTCAAACACTTTTAACATCAGCTGAAGTTCAGTGCCGAAGAGCATTGCTTTTCGGTTTTCCCGCGAATCCTCCGAATTGGGCCGATTTTTTACAATGCGTGCGATCAAATAAAAGAATGACAACGGCGCGTCACAGAACAGTTAAAGACTGTTTTGTTAATAGCACAAACACAACAAATCATAGGATTTGTTCATCCAGGATTTTAAGGATAAGCTAATTTTGTTTGTCGAGAATTTGAGCTATGGAAATGCCCTTGCAAATAAACATGTCGTGTTGTTGGGCGATGTAATATCAATATTGGGATAAATTATGCGACTGGAAGCAGCTTAATCCTTCCAGGAAAGCAGATTTTCTTTTTCCCCTTTTCAGTTTTTTTTTCTGTTTTCCATGGACACTTGTTCCCTGTGACCGGATTAGTCGATACATACGGTGCGATTTGTCATCACGATTTTTCCTTCTGACAAAATTTTGTCGGACGACAATCCCATAAAACACTTTCACGTCAAAGATTTTTCTAACATTTCATCTGTGAATGGAATGACTCAGGCTGTGGAAACGTTATCACACCGACGGCTCTCGTTCATTTTGTGTCTCAAAACCCAGCGCTGTTTGACAACAGCAAGAAAACTTGTCTGGGGGGAAAAAAAGGAAAGGAGCTCGGCAGTTGGTGTGCGGTCCATGGTCCGTATCCTACTTTGAGATGTGGTGAAGATCGTTAGAGTTTATAGATTGTAGTTTACAGACTGTAAGTGTTTCAACTCCTGAGCCACGCAGTAAAACTCCCTGCGTTCTCACTACTTCTCAGGAAAGTGTTCTCTTTTCCCCCTTATTGTAAAAGAATAAGCACCGGCTCATCAGCACTACTATTATTCTTGTGCAATATTAACGTTGTGTTAAGGATTTTTTTCACACTTCCGCATCGTTTATTCACGTCACCTTGGATGTGTAAAGACTGTAAAACGTGTGCCGACAGCATCTTTAAATATGAACGTGGCCATAAAACCGAACAGGCAGCAGCGAGCATTATTTTCACCTTGCTCGTTTCTAACTTTCTCCAATGATTAGCCATGTGCAAATTTTAAAGATACTCTTTAATAATATAACTGTCACAGAAACATCAGAACAGCTGTAAATCCGTTAATCCAATTGAATCTAATTTGTCTTCACTTGTTTTCACCGGCTGAGCTCACGCCGAGACTCAGGTTTTTAAGAGTATCCACTGCTTCAGCCTCATCTTCCTCTTCTTCCTCGTCCTCTTCCTCGTCTTCGTCATCGTCGTCCTCCTCGTCCTCGTCATCGTCCTCGTCGTCGTCGTCTTCCTGGTCTGCGGCTCCTCCGGAGGCGGCGCTTTTCCAGTAGGAATCGTATCCGGACGCTCCGTAATAGTAGCTGTCGTCATCAGCGCCGCTCTGCCGGCCAAATTTATGAGTCCGGGCTGAAAACAGGGCCGAACAAAGAGAATCAGATACAACAACAACAACAACTCCTCTCTGGTTCATGGTTCAACACACAGTATTCTGACTAAATTATCATCCGTAACAAGGAGTCTGTATTACTATTATTTTCTATTTCTATTGGTTTAACACCATCATTATGCTGTATGTATAATCATTATACACTAACAGTGAAATCTGTCCCCCTAGTTATACAATCTGATGAATAATGGTGCACAAACAGTGTAATGAGCAGAGCAGAGACTGTCAGATCTGAAGAAATAGGACACACTCACTGGACATGCTGAGATCTTTCGTCTCCTGCGTCTGGTGGCCACACTTAGGACACGGAGGCGCCTTGCCTTTCTCCTGTTTGAACACTTTGCTCCGAGCGTGCTCATCACAGAAGCAGGCCTGACGGGAAACAACACCACAACACATTACGGAGATCCTGGAGTGTTCTGTATGCAGTGCGGCGCTTTATGTTTAATGGATTGTGTAATAAATCAATCACGACAAACAAAAAGCACTTAAAGGATGAGGTTGTCTTTTGAGACGAGATGGAACTGCAGTGAAATTGTTCGGTGAATAAATTGCATGGACAACATGTAATAGAGCTGGAGCACTTTGAAAATCTGACCGTAAACAAACGTGACTGACTTATCGGACCCAAAAAAAAAAAAAAAAAAAAAAAAAAAAAAAAAAAAAAAAGAGGAGAAGGGGGGGTTTAAAGGTGTTGGTTGCACAAAGTGTGCTGCACTGTGATGTTTCCATATGCAGGGGGCGGGGCTTAATTCCTTCCCATGCTGTCAAACCCCTCCTCGATCAGCTTGTTAATCAGTTGTTAACGTGGAGTTTTAGAGGTCATGTCATCGTGGGAACTTGTATACGAGAGGCCAGACAACACAATGGGGCTTTTTCTACTGTCTCATTTTTAAATATGCGCCGAGCGTATAACAAGGTGCGTTACAGAACAGCTAATGACTTGCTGCGGTGACGTTTTGTTAACCCGACAAATGATAGGATTTGTTCATCCAGGATATAAAGGACAGTTTAAAACAATCGATCGGAGACTTTATTTCAGCCTTAAATCGCTATATCAGAATTCCAGTGGGTTTAATGTCTACATACACAAAGTTGATTGCCTCTACAGTCTGGAAGACTCCAGAAATTGTTGTGAGGACTTTTAGAAGCTTCTGATTGCCCAGCTATCATAATCAGGAGTTTACTGTTACAGCACCTATGGCTGTAAACAGGCCTACCCTTTAGAGCCAGTGCCTTCTTGCCCATGATTACCATGGAAAAATCCAAGAAACTCGGCCAAAACCCTAGCAAATAACAGTGGACCTCTCCAAGTTCAGTTCCTTCTTCCAAATAACTGAAGGTACCACAAGCACCTGTACAAACAACGGCCTGCGCATAAGAAACGTTGGACTACACAGACACCAACATTCAGGAAAGTGGCACAAATTTACTCTGAAAATTGGTCTGAAAGGTTCAACGGATTTCCAAAACAACAAAGGAACCGGGAAGGAGCTGCAGGCATCAGTTACCAAAGTACAGTATGTCCTTCCATTAGGATTGGGAACCTTTCCCATTTGACCCAATACGCTGTCCTGACTGTGTGTTTGGCTTCAACACGTTGCAGGCGTGACGTCCCATGGTCTTGCGCTCTCTCTCTCTTTCTCTAACGTATACTTTCGCACCCAGACGTGCTCTCAGGTACCAAAATTGGGCACCAAATGATTTAATGTGAAACGGTACTTGGTGCCAACCAAATTTGATCAGTACCACGAAAAGTACCGGATTTGCTAGCCAATCCTAACATCCTCTTTGAGGGTCCTAACATGCTCTTTGAGAAGCTTGTGGAAGGCTACACAAAGAGTTTACAAGGCAAGGCCACCAAATACCAGAAGTGTGTGTAAACGTCCGACCCACTGAAAATCTGGTTTAGTTAAAAAAAAAAAAAAAAAAGTCTGAAATAAATCTGTCTCTCAGCTAATATTCTGAAATGACCTCATATGGAAATAAAACAGATTCTGACTTAAGACAAGAAACATTTTTGTACCATGAAATGTCTAGAAATGTCTTTAGTGTTTTGCCTTAAATGTACCATGATACACATGATGTAATGTAGGAATACATGTTCAGGGCACCGGGCTTATTTAATACCCATCTATATGCTGGTCTTTCCAGCAAACACACTCGGCCTTCCAAAAATAATAAAAGATCATAAAAAAAGAATCAGGTCTTTTAGAGGTCATGTGGTCATAAATAAGTAACCAGAAATGTCTTGCTTCTGCTACGGCAGTGGAAAAACTATAAAGGCAGCTAATGTGTTGCGTTAATACATCATCTCCTGCACGTGGCTGTGATTTCCAAGAATGCGTTTTTTGTTTTGTCGTTGGTTCCCCGGTTAGATTTCTGTAGGTTTGTTTTCCAAGCAGAACCAGGAAGTAATATGCTCCGGCATGAGGCGTGGAGTTCAACATAAATTAAAATTCAGGAGGACTAAACAGCAAAGATTAAATAACGCAGACGTAAAGTTACATTTGAGAATCGGGATGATGGTTTCTTGCCATATCGCCCACTCTTACCTTCATCAGTCTGCATTCAGTGACAACAAGAAAGAATACAAATCGAGTCGGTCTTTAAGAGCCGAGCAGCTTTAGCGACGCCAGAGCCAATTTCCAGGCCAGAAATACGTCAACATGACCTTGAACCAAATAAACTATCTAGATGTATTGTATATCAATATTTATAAACACAGCTCTATGATAAGACGTCTAAGTTATGTGAGGTTTACTGCACAAGGACAAGAAGAGATGGATCCATCGCTCTCACCTTACATCGGAGACACGAGTGCTGGCCAAGTCGATTGCATGAAACACCTAAAAAGAGAAAATCAGGACCTTAAAACCAGAAGAAGGTGTGTAGCGCAAGTTAGCACGGCTTTCTCAAGACTCACATTTAAAAGTCTCTGCCTCCAGGACCTGGCAGCTGGCCTGATGCTCAAACTGATCGTCCTCGCACAGGAAGTTGTGACAAAAAGAGCAGCGGAAGATGCGGCCTCCTGTAGCACACAATGTTACAGAAATACATCCTTGATGACCACACAACCTGAACTAAGTGACTACAGTATCAGATCTTATTCTGACTTTATTTGTGTTTTAGAGTAGAGCAGACTGGATTTCAACTTTTTCCTTTTTAATTATAGGCAATGCTGAGATTTATACCGTGCTCCCACACACTGCGGTCACATTCGATGCAGTCTGCCTCAGCCAGGGGACAGGAACAGGCGTGTGTGCTCAGACACTTCCTTCCATGGCACACCCAGGCCTCGCAGAAGTCACATATTGCCCCCTAGATGCCCCCACCAAAAAAAGGAAGTAAGATACTCCATGTGAGTGCTCTGGAGCTTCAGCATCACCGACATTTCAGACTTTTTAAACATGCATATGCTGAACATCACTCTTTGGTAAGGAGGACGCTTGTCAGAATAATACCAGTGACATCACACATTGTATCTTAAATGTACTGTTTTTTCAAAGTGACCCATTTACTAGCCTACCAAATAGTGTGTGACGATAGTACAGCTTCCTAATGGCTTTACAGAAAAGCCACCTCTATCCAGGGGTCCCAGAGAGCAAAACTGGGTAGGAGGGATAGCATACTCGCTCTCCCATGTCAATCACAGCAACATCAGCCAAGCGTGGGCATCAGTGCATCGTGTACGTGGAAAAAGGCAGATAGCGATTTTGGTTCACGTTCCCTGTGAGGCAGAATGAGCAATGGTTTGAAAGCTAGACGGGCACCGGGAGAGCGCAGACCGCAGCCAAGGACAACGCTCAACTCTTCTAAAATATGCAAATCTGCAAGCGCAACCACTTTATACGTCTGGATACATTTCGGCGTCTTTGTATTTCTACATTGGCTACGTTTCGTCACTACTGAACGTTACTGCCATCTACTGGATTTTAAGATGTATAGCATTGTTGAGCGCGGACGTCCCCCAAGACCCAATGCCGTATCACGCAACATTAGCAAAAGTGAAACTAAATTCGTGGATCCGCCCCGTGACCCAGATCCGCTCCAAAATTTGATGGGTTCTTCCTTGGTCAATGCTACACCCTTCCACCAAGTTTCATGGAAATCGGGTCAGTAGGTTCAGTGCAATCCTGCTTACAGGCAGACAAACAAACTGCACCTACGAAAAAAACATAACCTCCCTGGCAGGGGTAGAGATGTGGACACTGGCTTCACACATCTTGAAGGAAACGCATGCTAGCACCTCACCCTCCCCAGTTGCCGGC
Organism: Notoglanidium maculatum; assembly: GCA_030068355.1. Lineage (NCBI taxonomy): Eukaryota > Metazoa > Chordata > Actinopteri > Siluriformes > Auchenoglanididae > Notoglanidium > Notoglanidium maculatum. The sequence goes on along the minus strand of JAQQZX010000039.1, from coordinate 743,440 downwards.
GGTCACAAGATGGAGCCGAGCTAGCGAGTAGATCGTTCGTTTTTTACCTAATTATGGCTGAAAATTTCTCGTACGGTCTTCCGCTACCATTAAATTAACAACAACAAAAAAAAAGCATAGCTTTGCATACCATCTATTTAATAAAAGCAACGGCAAACATCCCAGTATTAATGTTATTATATATCGGTCTCATTTGTTTTGATTTATCCTGATAAACTGCCTAAATCTACAAAAAAAGCGAGTCAATTCTCAACGTTAACCTAAGAGTCGACACAAATAGCCGACTCCCTCGTGAATGACACTTCGGTAGTTGAAGCTGACAATACAATTATGTGACGAAATGTTTAGATCACTGGTATTTTTAGTACTTTTATAACTAGACATGTATACATTCTTTTACACGTTTCCCCAATTTGGTTCTGGCCAATCCCCACGCAGCACAACTGCATCTTTTCAAACAACTTCTCGTGCATCGCTTCATAACGTGGCCCTCTTCTGCATACATGACCTCACCAGGCGCCCATGATTTGCTGGTGTTGCTGTGATTGACAGCTGAGAGGCAGTAACCCATCCCTCCTGCCCAAAGAGCACGCTCAGTTTTGGCCAGATCTCTCATAGAAATCATAAACTGGTTTACTTCAGATTTGGGGAAATGTGAAAAGCACCACTGCTCCTCATCCTCAGGGGAAACCAGGTTTTATCTACATTCCACATGTGGTTTCAATGACCAGAAAAGTGTACAAATTGCTGGATTTTCCAGAAAGCTGTAAAGCCAGACAGTGATAAAGAGTAAAAATGAAAGCGCTGTAATGACGGTGTGCTGCTTACCACCATGCCCATGCCCGTGCTGTGGACACCAGGGTGTTTTATCACGCAGTCTGAGGACTTCATGCACTTCGTTTTACCTTTAAAAACAGTGAACGTGAAAATAAATCACCGTTATGAAGACGAGTCAGAACAGCATGCGGGTCGCGGACTTGATGTCATGAAGAAATATACAGGAAAGGTTGATTAATGTGACTGCAGATCAGTTAGTGTGCTTTCTGTAATGTATACAATTATCAGAAATATAGCTGTGAAAGACAGAACTCATTATTTGATAACTGGAACTAAACTCTAAATAAAGTTGTGCAGCAATTGTTCGTTCTGATTTTGTTAATGGTGTCGCTGTACATGGAACATCTGATAGCTTTGTTGGTGTACAGCTGCAGTCAGATGTTTACGTACAGTCACCATGAAAATGAAGGTCATGGCAACATTGCTTCCAGCATCCAGTTCACATTGGGCCTGTGCCTGGACGGTTCCTGAGCATCTGAACCAACTTCCTCTAAGCTGAAGGTGACAGTGTGGGTCTTCTTTCAGACCTTGGCAAAGCTACTACATTTCTCATGAACCTGTACTTGTCAACCAAACCCATTTTATGCTGCGTATCACGAACAGGAAGAGGCCTTGGCAAAAGATATTCTGGAACTTCCAAAGCACCACTGAATTAATAATCCAAGAGGGGGTGTGTGGATATTTTTTTGACACGGTGTTAATTTCAGAAAACCCCAAATAAATTCAAACTTGCGCACCAAATTCTTGGGTTTGCGCCTTCTATTAAAGGTGCGTGTTGAAAATACAATCTTCCCTAGAAAAAGAACAGTTCAAAGAAACCGTTTCAACGCCATGATGTTCCTGTCCATGATGACGGTATGTAAACTACTGACCGCAGCTGCAGGAGTTCAGCATCGTGCTCAAAATAAAGATGAAGCTTTGCTTTTGACTGCACTGGTTTTATGCTTCCTAATTTACGAGCAAGAAGAAGAGGACCATCACTGATAATGCAGATTCATCAGAAACTCAGAATAAGAGCTCCGACCACAAAGATCTCAGAAAAGGGATGTAAGCATAAAACACAGGAAAGGGGAATTTAAAATGAATGAAGCATGAGAAATCGGAGGGGTGACGGACGGGGAAATAGCAGCTTTTTCCAAGAAAGAAAACTCTCAGAAAAAGGACTATCACAAAAAAAACCCTCTAACAATAAAGAGATTTAGGAAAGGAAAAAGGGATTTTAAATGAAAAAGCAATTAGACAAAAGCACAACGTTAAAACACAAAGAAGGGGGACTTAGCTAGAAAAATAGCCGTTTAACCACAAAATAATCAGGAAAACGATATTTATCTTTAAAAAGAAAAAAAAAAAACCACACACACACACAGATAAAGGGGGCATAAGCTGCAAAAAACTCAGAAAATGGGTGTAACACCCAAACAAAAGCCGATAAAATCAGGCCTTGGCAAAGTACAATTTTAACAAGAGAAACCTCAGGAATTTAACCACAAAAAACCAAAAACAGGAACAATGTCTGTTAACTACAAAAAAAAAAAAGAAGAAAACCTCCCGGTCAAAGGTATGTAACCATAAAAATAACTACAAAAAGGTTTTTACACAAACGAAAACTCAAATAAATGATTAAAGGGATTTTACCAGGGGAAAAAAAAAAAATCATTTAAAAAGAGATTTAACTACAAAAATATTTAAGCACAAAAAGCTCAGAAAAGGCAATTTACCTCTTAAAAACAAACAAATAACAAACAAACAAAAAAACAACAACCAAACCACAAAGAATGGGGCTTTAACGTCAGGGGAAAAGAGATTTAACTACAAGAAAATGAGGATTTAATTACAAAAAAACCCAAAGAAATAGGAATCTAACCAGAAATACACCTCCAAAAAGAGGAGTTAACCATAAAATGATAAGAACAAGGGGGAATTAGCTACAGAAACAATCAGAAAATCAGAAAAAGGGGGGTTTAACTCCAAAAAGCCCCTAAAATGCGTTTAACCACAAAGGAATTTAACAAAAATAATTTAAAAAATATATAATAAGGAATAAGTACCAAAAACAAAACCTCAGAAAAAGGGGGTTTTCTGAAAAAATCCAGAAAGGTGGGAATTAACAACAGAAACAAATGTAGATTTAACTACAAAAAAAACAACAACAACAAAAAGCTAAAAAAAAAAGAAAAAAAAAGGGGGAGAGGGTGTTCTTTATCCACAAAACACACAATATTCCCCTCCTCAGATTTATGTGAAGTCCCAGGAGTCCTGCTCTGCGCTCTGACTTGTTCGTGCTGAACTCTAGCTAGTGCCAGAAGTGGCGTTTCTTTCTCAGACTCTCTCCCTGCCTTCATGCTGAAACGGTGCTCAAGCAGCTGTGTGCATCCTACAGAGAACAGAACCACCATGCAACGTTAATGAGAACGTACCACACTGAGCGCACGCGGGGAGCTTCTGCACCGACGCACAGAAGTAGCAAAACGCTCTGTTCTTCTGTCGTCTAACAGACAAACAAAGAACAAAAGAAAAAAGAAACAAAGCGGCGTGTTACGACAAGACAATGAACACATTCCGGACATGCTCGTGTATCACATTACCAACAGGTGAGAACAAAGAAGAACAAAGATCTCCTCGAGCTCAGGACGGTCCGAGTGAATCCAGTGACTCACCTCACACACTTGTCACAGTCCTGACAAACGACAAAGAGGAATTCAGGAGTCAGTATTTCACTCTATACATTCCTGTAACACGTTAGTGGATATTAGAACAGGATTACACGGGAGACGGAAAAACAGTTAGCGTTCTTATTAGTAGATGAAATCAGGGGATTCGGGGACGTACCATGGCCGAGTTGCACGGGTGCTTTGCGACGTCGACGTGCTCTCGGTTAGCTCGGTTCTGCTTCTCTCGCACTTTCCGGTTTTCAGCCTTCTTGCGAGCTCCCGTCTTCTTCTTCGGCATCGTGGATGAGAGTAACTGCGCCCCAGTACACAACTGCAGAGAACAGGAGAGATGACCAGAAAACCTTAAAGTACACATACCTTAAAATACCTCACTCACTCACTCATACTAATATCAGGTAAACGTGATGTTACAGAGAGAGAGTGTGTGTGAGAGAGAGTGAGAGAGTGTGTGTGTGTGTGTGCGTGCGTGTGTGAGAGAGTGAGTGAGTGAGTGTGTGTGTGTGTGTGTGTGTGTGTGTGTGAGAGAGAGAGAGTGAGAGTGTGTGTGTGAGAGAGAGTGAGAGTGTGTGTGTGTGTGTGTGCGTGTGTGAGAGAGAGAGAGAGAGAGTGAGAGTGTGTGTGTGTGTGTGTGAGTGAGAGAGAGAGAGTGAGTGTGTGTGTGTG
>JAQQZX010000039.1:718966-739168 GCA_030068355.1 Notoglanidium maculatum | reverse complement strand
CAATTTAGAGTAGCCAGTTGACCTAATCTGCATGTCTTTGGACTGTGGGAGGAAACCGGGGCACCCGGAGGAAACCCGCGCATGCACTGGGAGAACACAGCATGACAGTTCGAAAATCAGAATCACCGTTCTTCATAATGCGGGACCAAAACTATAGCGTATTATTTTATTTTCCAATTTTGGCACCTGTGTACCTTAATTCTCCCATCCGATTGGGCAGAATGTGTTCATTCGTTTTCTATAACAGCAGCTCTAACTGTCGTTTCGTCTACAAAACAAATCACAATAATGAAAATAATCTTATTCAGGGTAGTAACAGTATCACCTGGGTTAGTGACCAGATTTCCTGTAACAGTTCACCGCAAGTGTTTTATTCTTTCCATAATGGTTATTTTGTTTCTATAGTAACAGTTGGTTCATTGGAACTCGCATGGTGTATTTAATCTAAGCCTAATAATAAACGTGTTATTTAACAAAAGAAAAACATGGATGTACATCGATGAAGTGACATTTTCTGGGAGCAGATGTTTATTGAGCCCTTACGGAAGGAGGCTTCGGTGTCCGAGCTTTGCGACAGTTATATAGTGGCAGTAAACAGATCAAAAGTAAGATCTGTTGTTTGTTCGTAAATTGTAATAGTGTGCAATTTATTGTGGTGTAAGAGGAAGGAAACATGTTGGGACATGCTGTTATTGGAAAGCAATCGACTTTGGATGTGGGAGCGGTGAGTCTGTTTAACGTCACGCCTCGCACTAACCCGTGGTTGGTCCGTTTCCTATAACAGCACACCTCAAGGTGTTTTATTCCTTGCATATCACTCACCTCTATTCTGTAGTCCTTCAAATTAAAATGACAAATCTTTCTAGTCGCATGAAATACTAAATCTGTCCGTGCATCCGTTCTCTGTACCGCTTAGCTGGCAGGGTCGTGGGGAAGCTGGAGCCAATCCCAGCTGACTTTGGGTGAGAGGCATTAAATACTGTTGAGGCCAAAATTTCACATGCAGCTCGGCTGACGTCAAAATCCAGGTGTTTCCTGTGGTGTTAATCAGGATCGGATTTCTACGTTGCCTGCATACAAGGTCGTTTTAGAATATTAGATAAGAGACGGATTTATTTCAGCTTTTATTTACATTGTCAGATTTTCGGTGGGTCAGAAGTTAACACACACTTTGTGTGTCATTGCCTTGTAATCGCTTGAACTCGAATCAAACTCTTCCACAAGCTTCTCAGAGTACTTTGTTCAATTTTCTGTAATATTCATATCAGGGCTTTGTGATGGCCACTCCTGTATTTTCACCTTGTTACGAATTTGGAAGTACCCTTAGGATTGCGGCATCGTCCTGTTGGAAGATCCACCAGTGACCAAGTTTTAACTTTCTGGCTGATGTTGTGTCAGTATTTCTTTATAACCCCCCATCCTCGTGATGCCACTTCCATTTTCTGAAGTGCACCAATTCCCTTTTATAGTAAAACATAACCATAACATGATGCTACCTCCGCGTGCTTCACAGCTGGGTCGCTGTCCTTTAAATTAAAAGCTTCACCATCGTTCCTTCGTACATAGCGCTGATCGTTATGGACAAAAAGTGCAATATTTGGTTCATCTTACCAGAGGACACTCCTCCCAAAGGCCGGTGATCACTAGAAGACATAATTGATCAGGTTTTTAGCGTGTTGGTTCGTTTGGCAATCAGATTTGTTTGAGCTAAAGTAATTGGCAGTAAATGGTGTTAAAGGAAGCCTTTATGCAAATCAGAGACTACTCTTGCAGATACAGTACACAATGGTCAATAGGATGCATCATGGATTTTAAGACATTGGGACAATTTGAGGGCTCCAACAGACGTAGTTTGTTACTTATTATTAGTTTCCTAGTATCCTTTAACATTTCTAAGTAGTACATGACACAGGCTACTACAATAAGGTTGACCTTCATCGTTCTAGGACTCATCCATGTTACAATATTGCATAATCCAGTGTTTTGAGAGCTTGGATGACATGTAACTCCATTGACAAGGGATGCTGTTGCCATGGGGATCGATTGGCATGAACAACAGGGATTGGTGTTTGCTCATCCCATCTCCGCACCGTTGTGTTCACAGTGCATGATGCTCATTGTTCACTGGTGAACACGGTGATCTCCCAGAGTGGGTTATTTTTATCTCGACAAGATCAGCAGATCTCCAGCCCTGCTGCACACCAGCAAGCGCTCCAGCTCGTGTTCGTCTCTGTTTGGTCCTGGAGAAATTGAAGATAGTTGTTCCATATTCACCACGTTTTCATTGAACTTGTAATCCAAATAATTCTGAGCTAGGATTCAGTTTCAGAATGAAAACTGACATACGTGGCCCGGAGGCCGAGAGAAGCACAGCGTGTGTAAATGTACGCTTTATTTACGTTCCGCATGTCATTTTTCAGGAACAGGAGACGTGGTGGCCATCATGATCCCAGAACCAAAAGGGCGAGAGATCGTTGCCTTGCTGGAGAAGAATGTAAGCGTGATCATGCACATCACCATCGGCACGCGCAACCTGCAGAAGTACGTGAGCCGCACCTCCGTCGTCTTCGTCTCCATCTCCTTCATCGTACTCATGATCATCTCTCTGGCGTGGCTCGTCTTCTACTACATCCAACGGTTCCGCTACGCCAACGCACGCGATCGCAACCAGGTACCTGAATGCGCACTGGGAATTTTTGTTGGTGCTTATATTCTAGAGGTTAACCAGTAGTTTCAGTTCACTCATTCTGACATCCTTTATATTTCAGAAGGTACATAAAGGAAGATGTCAGGTGATGACTAGCGTCTTTTTTTCATTCATATCTTTCTGCATTTCTGTACAGATCATTTCTGTGTTGTTTGTAAAGACTAGTCAAGAAAATGCTTCAAATAAACCACATGCCCATAACTACAGCTCAGAGATAATGAATTAAAGACAACTATAGCTTGCATCAAATAATAACTTGATTTTCTGTCCAGATGAAGATTTTCGCTAATTTCTCCAGATTGGCTGCCCTTTGTTTCCTTTCATTTAGTGTGAAATTTTATGACTTGCTTTTATCGCTTTGCGGCTCACGCTGAACGCTCTGCAGCTCACGCATTGTGTTTTGCAGAGGCGACTGGGAGATGCTGCAAAGAAAGCCATAAGCAAGCTCCAAGTGCGCACCATCAAGAAAGGGGACAAGGTGAGCTGTGCTTTATCATTTATCTACACGTCTTATCGCGTCCTCGCCTGTTATCTGCAAATGGAATCAGCAATAAAATATTTCTGTCGCAACTTTCTTTGGCCTTTTTTTATTATGGAAAGAACTGCTTTACTGTAGCTCAAACCCAAGCTGTATAGTTTCATAATAAAGTTCAGAAAAGACGGTTGGAAGTTGTATCAGGGTTTGCTCTCTGGCAATCGGTAGCTCATGCTGTAGTACAGTCATTATCACAGTCTGTGCGCCATGTCATGAAAAAGCATATAAAAGCTGCAGCTATTCCCTTGTGTGCCATTTATTCTCATTAGCCATGCTTCGTGCCTTTTATTGCTGCACCATCCCTGCCTTCTCAGTTTCTGGGAAATCACCATTAACAAAAACAAACAGATCCACACTCTCACATAATTGTGTCTTGTTTCTAGGAAACAGAGTCAGAGTTTGACAACTGCGCTGTATGCATCGAGGGTTACAAGGCCAATGATGTCGTAAGGATTCTGCCGTGTCGGTAAGCTCCTGCAAATCAGTCAGTCGTACACGTCACTGATTTAGCTCAGCATCGGTAGAACCAACGATGGACATTTTAAATGTTCAGTGGAGAAACTCCGGTCTCCGTGCCGCTCCCATGGACAAAACCAGATGATGTGAACTAACAATATTTAACCAATCACTAAGAAAGCATCTCTTCTTCCTTGTGCTTGTTAATTAAAAACTAATTAACTTCAGCTCAGAAATTGGAATTTTTTTGGAAGTATCCCTTGCTACAGAACAAAAAGTCCACAGGGAGGAGTCGGAATTGGTTGGTAGGCAGAGCTGGGCGGAGTCTAGCCAAAAGCCAATGGCGTGGAGTGTGTTTCAGGCTGGATACGTGTGTTAATGGGTTGTTTCATGGTGTAAAGCACTGTATGGGATAGGGGTTAGGGTTACCAGAGGAGTTGGATCAGATCCAGTCGCACCACCTGGACTTTTGGTCCTGCAGCAGAGACGGAGTCAACGTTTTCACGAACTAGAAATTAGCCTACTTAAAAAAAAAAAAAAGTGCGTGTTTATTTTCCATGGCGTCAAAGTCAAACCCGATGTCCCGTTTATTCAGAGTCTATAGCTGTAGTCAAAAAGTGTAACGTGAAGAGCCACTACAAGCGAAAACGAAACAGCCACTTCACCCTGTGTCTTATTTATACCCAGATTTTATCCCACTCAACCCCAGCCGAAACAGCTAGCATCATGTAGATTCAAAATCAGTGAACCTTTAATGATTCAACTTAAATATAGAAATTTCATTATGCTTGAAAAGAAAAGAATATTCGTATACAAGGATGCTTTAAAACTGGAACGAAAGAAATAAAAAAAAACGTTATTCCCGGCCATCTATCTAGAGCTGGATTCCAGATCAGCTGATAAATGTGTTGTTTCTCAGACACGTGTTTCATAAGACCTGCGTGGACCCATGGCTGCAGGACCACAGAACCTGTCCAATGTGCAAGATGAACATCCTTAAAGCACTCGGCATCCCGGTAAGCCTGTAGCTCAGTCGTTAGAACACGCCTATCTGTCTTAATTCGAAATTCATCTAAATGTCGTAGTTGATTTTATAGACGTGGAGCCTGTGCATGATTATTTTTGCTCCAAAAATGCTTGTCTGGTACACAGAACCCAGGCGTATTCAGTAATTGAAATGGTTTAAGACGGTGGCTGCTTTGACTCATAGTTTTCCTATTCCTGCTGCAATCCAAACACAGTGCAGCTGCCAGAAAGTGATTAGATGTAACCTGAGGTTTGAGAACTGGATTAGCTGGTGTGGGCACGTTTTGTTTTGCAGAAACCAAACATTAGTCAATATTTGACAAGCGTTATTTTACCAACTGCCGCAGCGTTTAGTAATATCTCAGTTATTTCTTTAAATGTTTGTGTGCCCGGCTCATGTTACACAAAGTTTCTTTAACACTTGTTCACGTTGTCCTCGCAGGCGAACGCGGACTGCTCTGATGACGTCCCTCCTGACTACGAGCTGTCCGTCAGCGGCCCTCCCACCAACAATGTGACCGGGGGCAGCGACGCGAGCGTGAGTGAGAGCTCCATGGCACTGGACCGCCTGCCACACCTACACCACGAGCCTGAGTCTTTCACACAGCTTGAAGTGGGCCCTCGCATTGCCAGCAGTGAGTACTCAGAAGAAAAAATAAAGAATGATTCAAGTAAGCAATAGCTGGAGTTCTCCAAGATACTTTTACCAGCTAACTATGTTCTTTCCAACTTCATGTAGTACCAGAAACTCAGTCCAGTACCATATGTTCTAAGCATTGGTCCAGTCAGGATTTAACAGTGCTTGGGGGTGGAGCTAGCTGCACTATTCGTTGCTGATTGGTTACACGTACCACATCACAACCTTTTATTACCATATGAACAGTCAAACGCAGAATAAAAGTACACAATTGTGCTGTTTTTTGTTTTTTTTGTCACCCTTTAATTATAGTTGTTACTCAGGTTCAAAAGACCAAAACACGGTCCTCTTGCAGCTGAACACGACGAGAGTACAGCCAAATTTGTAGATGTTTTGTATAGGTGTAATAGCCGAATCATTGACCAAAGACTTGCTGAGCTTTGTCAAGGTGTTACATTAAAAACTTTGCTTGATGATGATAATCATAATCCCATTTTAGCCTGTAGTAATCCACTTAAAACTGCATTGAGTAGGATTGAGAAGAGAGTGAGCTTAGCATCTCATGGATTGTCAGGACACTGTGGCAATGCAAATATGACAAAAAAACAAAAACATTATTTTTATACAGGTTACCTTCTTCAGCTTTAACTAGCTCTTTCCAGATGTTATTACATGACTTCTTAACCTGGTCAAGTAGGTTTCAAGGCAACCAAAACATGGGCTAGCTAACGAATTTATGATTTGCAAGTAATTGGAATGCGTCATCCGTCACAAGCCTTCCGTAACTTAATAATTTGACTAAACAAAAGAGCATTTCCTGTTTCAGTCACCGCATTTACAGCTAATCCAGAGCTAATCATCTGTGCAACAAGGAATTTCTAACATGCTAATGTGCGCTAATCAAGCCGTGGTCCCGCGATAAGGGGTTGCCTGCTGAGCGTTTACCTTGGCCTGGTTCACTTCCCATCAGCCGGGCCAAGATTCCACTCTAAGTAGTATGAACACATACCTAAAACATTAGCGCGACCCTAGATGTGGAAAAAAAGTGAATGTTTTCACTTCAACAGAGTAGAAAACACCCATTAAAGCCAAATTACATCATTTTATACAATCACGTCAAGTTAAGCCGTGCTCAAAGCTGTATGCGTGTGTGAGAAAGAGAGAGAGAGAGAGAGTGTGAGCGAGTTTTGGACCTTGAAATTTTAATAGGGTCAGCAGTGTAATTTTGCCGACAGGCTTGAACTCTACTAATGCACAGTCTGACCTCTGAACAAGATCTCTGGAGGGGTTTCCACGGTTACGCTCAGACAAACTTTCGCAGCGTCTCTATCTGCGAACCTGAGCTTGCGCGCTTCTAAAACGGAGCTTCATCATCACTGCTCACATGCCTTTCCACATTGCATCAAGACTCATTCCACTGTCACTGACGTATAAGGAGAGGAAAAAGGGAGGCAGCTGGGATCATTTACCATCTGGATGGATCCATGCCATTTTGAGAGTGTGTGTCATTGCAACTGTTAAAGCCACAAGTTTTTCTTCTTTTCATTTGTGTAATGTAAATCTAAGAAAGAAAGTGTAGTATAGCGTTGATCAATGACAGCTTATCCTTCATTTTGTCTACTGCACTGTAGTCCCTTTTACACATCAACGCGGTAACGTCGCACCTTGATTCCTCCTCGTCCTTTTGTGTAAAAGGTCCGAATCCGGAACGAGGGTCATTCCGTTCCGTCTTGAAGCCAGAATGATTGGTAATCACAGAGCTGGAATCAACGTCAGTGTAAAAGGGACACGGCGGAACAGAGGTGTGTGACGTTTCTGATATTGAAATTCTACTTTCCAAGACCAGAGCAAATTCAAACGTCTCCATCTACGCCGTCTAAGGTCCGTGTGCCTTTCTGCCTCAAATCGCTTCCCACTTCAGTTTCTCCTCCAACATGTTCCCGATCGCACAAACACGATGCTCAGCAACTTTGTGTGCGATTGAAGAGTGCAGCTCAACACTCAGTTCACCCACTGTTATCGTTCGGAAAGCAACGGTGACGTGCTGGGGTTTTCGTATTGCTGGCACATATTACACTAGATGCCCCCGCACCGTTGTGTTACATCATGGATCCGGGATGCCGGCTTGCTGTGTAAAAGCACTCATCAAGGCAGCTTTATGACGGCTTGTTTTGTTTGGTTCAGTGTAAAGAACCAGAGCTGGCATATCGAGGAGTGTTCTTCATGGAAAAATTCCAAGATCCGCAAGATTGAGTTATTTATAGACGAGTTATTTAGTTTCGGATTAAAACCATTCCGTTCAAGATAGCAGTCAAAACATGCTAATAAATGCAAAAACTTTATAATATTGGGTGGTATTCAACAGCCCCCTGGAGGTCCCCGGATACCACTTTGAAAACCGCTGGTAGACCAAACATTCCATGTTCAGTCACTACTAACTTAATAAATTTGCGGCAACAACATGAGCCTGTTGGTCTCTCAGGACTAGCTTGCCTGTAGTTTGTGTTCGCCTCCGTCTTGTCTTTCTGATGTTTGGGCTAGGTTATCTCCTCAAGTCTTTATCAGCTGCTAATATGGGACATCATGCTGTACTCTTTCCTTTGATCACTCGCCAAGACGTCTTGGATAGATTTCTAGATTTCTGTCTGTAGCTGCTCATGCTGTCACATCAAAGAACTTTTTGTCTGCACTGGTTCAGTCTATTTTTGATAAGTAATACAACACATGGGGGGGGGGTTATACATCAACGACCAATGGCAAATGCAAGACCTGAAGTGTTTTACTGCCTACAGCAATTGCCCGAGTAAAATTCTTATGTATATAAAAAAAAAAAAACAACTTACATTGTAACCCTTTATAGTTACACTTCATGTTGAGACGAGCTAGTTCCTGTTATCACTTACATTATAGCAGCTATAAACACTCATTCCCTCACCGCCTCCTTTTTTTGTTAATGCGACAGGAACGCAGCTTGACATGTTACCGGGAAACCATGACAAAATCCCTCATCCTGAAGACTTTCCCTTGGTGGAAAAAAGTAAAGGTTCGAGCTTCACCTCTTACGGTTATGAAGCACCAACAATGAAGTCTCCTTCCATTAATGTTAAACGGTCATCTCCTTACAGTCTGTTTATTCAGTCTGCTGGTTCAACTTACAAACCTTCTGAGAACCAATTTGCTTTTCTATGGGATGGAGCTAGCTAGCACCCGTAGCCCACTGGCCAGTCCTGCTAGCTGCATCGCTGGTGCCGATACACTAGTTCTGGTTCTCACAAATTTAGTTTAGTTATGGTGGTCACAAATTTTTTTGTTGGTCACAATAGTCCTGCCCCCAGCCCCTGATGTAAGCGGTTCTTGGTTCTAGACTAGCAAAGAGTTGGTGCCACTCTGGAACCAGCTTTCCTGGCCGAGAGCCAGTTCTTTGGTTTTCAAAAAGCGAATAAATTGGGCACCGGCTCCAAACCGGCCCTGGACCTTCTTTGGTGAACAGGGTTATACTTAAAAAAACAGGTTGTTGTTGTGTTTTTTGGGTTTTTTTTTTAACTCTGGTGCTGTCGATTTCTCTATTCTTAATTGCATTTATAGTTAACATATTTTATCCAACTGTAGCTCATTTTGACCCGTGGTGGTAGAATTCTGCACCTGTACTTTTTATCAGTGTACCAGGAAAATCATCGTGGATGCACGAGAGAGTAACAACCTTACAAATCTGCATTGCACCAGAAAATGGACAGCTATTGCACATTCTCTTACACAGTACTGCTTTGCACTGATGTAATGCTCATATCATCCCAGAGCAGAGGCATCAACCCTCTGTATTTTTTACGAAGATAATAAGCCCGGTAAGATGGGCGCTCCGAGCTCGCTTAAGGCAAAAGTTCCCAGAGTCCGTTTTCAGATTCCTGTGCTGAAGTGATTTCAGCAGAATTCTCCTGTAATTTTGGATAAATGAGCTCAAATCAAGGCACTGCATCTTGTGTTATCAGGCCACTGTTTTGATCCAAACTCATTTATTTCCTCCTTTTCTCTTGCTCATGAGCATCCTGTTTGTGGGCCAGTATCCTGAGCCGCGTAGATGTAGGTCAGATAACATTTTAGGCCGCAGCAGAAACGGATGTGGACACTGCAAAGGCGCAGCTTGACCTGGTTCATCACTGTAGATTCAGTCTGATAATAATCTCTATGAGATTTTTTGCCTCATGATAATGTTTGCTAATAAACAGCTTAAACTGTGTGTCCTGTGTGGCCAACTACCTTGTGTCGTTTTCACAGGGTCTGTGATACCATGCATGAATAATGAGACTGGACACAGTAGTGTTAAATCAACCCACATTTTCAGTGATAAATGTAATGATTACAATTAGGACTATTAATGCCGTAGTATACAGTGCCTTACCAAAACAAAGTTTGATTATGGTACGCACTCACCATGGCGTCGTTTCGACACCCTTATGCAACATCACGGCATTCATTTCCGTCCAGAGTTGTGTACTTTCTCACCGAGATCTCGTATTGGTAACGGCATAGCCGAAACACTCCGTAATGCCTTCTCCAGCACATCCCAAAGATTTTCAATGGGATTAAATTCAGGACTCTGTGGCGGCCAATTCATGTGCGAAAGTGATTCCTCATGCTCCCTGAACCACTCTTTCACTATTTGAGTCTGATGAATCCTGGCAATTCTCTTATTTTCATTATTCCACATAACCATGAGTTCTACTGCTTCACCAAGCGTTTAAGTGATCTATCATGATCAGTCAAGGTTTTTTTCTGACCACATTTGTTCTGCACCACTCTCCTTCCTGGTCTTAATAACGCATCGGACAGTTCTTAACTTAATTCCAGTAAGTGCATCAAACTCCTTAGTTGGTTTCTTTGCTTGATTTTCTTTACACTTCTGAAACACAGTAACACCTTTTTCACAACCACGGGATCCGTCTTCCGACATGGTTGTTTAAGAAATGAGAAGCTGCATCAGTTAGGGTTAAAAGAATTGTTGCCAGCTGAAACATTAAGAACATATCAATGGCTCGATTAAATCCAAATGGTGACTTTTTTTGCCCGGGCAGAGTACTAGCCTCCTATTAAATTGATTTCAGTGCTTGCCATTCTTCGCTCCCATTCGGCATCAGCACAACGGATCATCCATCGTCCGCTTGTCGATTTGGCACAGTATTTCCTGATGCAACCCTCCAAATTTATCCAGGCTTGGACCCGGCACTAAAACTACACAACCTTGCACACCCTAGTGACTGGAGCCATTCACACTTGAGGGCAATTTAGAGTAGCCAATCTACCTAATCCACATGGTTTTGGACTGTGGTAGGAAACCCACAGAAAGACAGCATGCAATCTCTGCACAGAACGTCGGCGTCTACCCGGGGATCGAACCCAGGACGTTCTTGCTGTGAGGCGACAGTGCTAACCACTGCACCACTATGCCACCTTCAATGCTTGCCGTTGTCTTGTTGATATCATCATATTAGTCTTTTTTATTCTTCGTTTTTAAATTTGTGTTCCATGATATTACATTTGACAACAAAGAGTAAAATGCAATTTCCATCTTCAGTCCTTATTTTCTCCCTGTGATTCTCAGTCAGTGGTCTGGTTTCTATTCAAACCCTGTCTCTCAAAACGAACACGAACACACAGGTGATTTGTATGAGCTTATCTGAAAATCAATAAGCAGCTGTATAAGCCAATTCTGAATACGAGTAACTTTCCGCAGCGGAAATATTGATTAGTGAATACGAGTCCTGGGATGAGCACTGGACAGTCATTATGATTACTGCAGCAGCTCTTGTGTACGGATCCTGGTGAGATTATGAAATGAAGAAAGGGGGACTTGGGTATAAAATGTTTTCTTTTTTTTTTTTGTGGGAAGTGCAGGTCTTTTATGGTATTCATGTGTACAACAGCAGAAAGCTCATCAGAGAGAGTATTAACAGATTATTCAGGTATGTTCTTATGTGATGAGAGCGCAAACAGCAGGCCTAGCCGTGACCGCAGGATTACGAAAGAGAACCAGGAGGACATTACATGCCAGTAATATTACGACCATGTTACTCCACTAACCGCTGTTCTTTCATGAATCTTTGATGAGGTGCTGAATGTATGGGTTTATTAAAGTTTATTGAACAGATGTTGCCTGTTCCATGCATTACACATCAGCTCAGACACGCATTCTTACTCCATTGTATGTTTTCCTTTACAGCACGTGACGATTTATTTTACTTTGCCGGGAGCTGACGCCGGTCGAGTCGAACATGAGCAGATGTTCCAGCTTCTACTTGACTTCCCACTGTTTTAAATGGAAATCTCCACCCAGAAACACATGAAATATGTTTATATAGATTGTGAGTGTGGTTCTGATTTGTTGGTCGGGTTTCGCTGTTAGCTCTTAAAACCAGAAGATCTGCTTTTCTCGCTCGTCATTTTTCAGCGACGTTCAACGTGATGTTAATAAGGAATCCGGCACAGAATGGATGAGTCCCAGAATGCAATGCAACACCGAGTTACGGCAGAGACTTGGCTCAGCCAGTTAGCATTCTACGAGACGACGAGCGCGGCAGCGTGTTGGCGTGGAGGTCGAAACTTTGGAAGCTGATCTGTTTAAGAAACGTATCCAGATGAAGAGACGAGAGCGCTGCCAGACTGAAGCACTAAAGCATCGCTGCGTTTAGGTAGAAACGACGTTCAGTGAACGATTTAATGGTGGAAACCGTAAACCATGAAGATGATGAGAACGTTTAACTGAGAAAGTCAGCTCCGCATTTCATTGTAATTTAAACCTTGTAGATGAAGTGTTAATTGGGAAGATTAAAATGCATGGTGGATTTTTCCTTTAGTCGACTAGCTCTGCTTATATCTGTGCTATAAGGTCTCTCCGATCCATGCTTCTCATTTTTGTGTTGTACTTATACTTGTATCTTAATCTGAGGATTTTCTGCTCTCCTGCTATCCTCCAGGTGAGCACCAGCCTCCTCTGAGCAGCGACTCGGACACGTCACTCATCCTGCCGGTGGAAGTTAGCCTGTCTGACATCGAGCTTTCTGCTGAAGCTGAGCAAGAAGAGGCCAAGTCCTGAGTGGTATACAGCCTGGCTGCTACAGAGGCCCAGCTTTAGAGGGGGCTCCTATGGAGCTAAATATGGACCAGGACCAGGGTGGGGGAAAAAGAGGGGGAAAAAAAAAAAAAAAAGAACATAAGCAATACTTTCTCCCATACGGCCTCATTGAGTCACAAAAAAAAGGTCTTCTTTTCTCGCTCTCTCTGGTCACATTAGGTCGGTCTCGATGTCTATCTCTCTTCTTGATTAGTTTTGAATTGAAAAAGCACACAGCGCGTTTCAGATTTGAAACTTTTAAAATTTTCTTGTGGGATCACTGCCAATATACACATACATATTCCAGAATGGATACGAGTGCGGTCCAATCAACTGAAAAAACAACGTCGTGTCTCAATTGTTCCCTTGATAAGCCACCAGTGCTCGCCTTTCTAGCATTTTTTTTTTTTTTTAAATCTGGCTGCGTCAAACAGCGCTTTTGCCGTCTGAGTGGCGCGTGACGAGAGATTGAGATGCGAGTGAGAAACCTAGATTATTCCAGAAACAACTTGCTTTACTTTGCTTGTTATCGAGAATGTTGGGTTTTGTTGTTTTTTTTAACGCGAAGAAACTTTAAACCCAGTCTGCTTGCTAAACATGTGATTTCGCCGTCCGCATTCTCCTTGACAAATGTGAACTTCGCTTATAGGGATTGTGTCTTCTGAAGTGCCATTTGAGCTCGTGAAGCTGAGCTTTCCTCGCGCTCGTCCTGTCGTGCCATACAAGATAGGCAGGTCTTTTGTGAGTGTGAGGATGAGCGGCGATCACGTCCCCAGAATGTTCCCTTCTTTTTCAGCACGTCCGAGGATTTCCGAAGGAGCACCAGCCCGAGTCGTCTTCTGCTCCTTTCCAAAGCATCCTCACGCACCAAGCCTCCCTTCCTCCTCCCAGAGGTCGGCTTAGCGTCCCAGGCCAAATATATTCAAGTCCTAACTTTTTGATACCAAGCGTGTCAGCGGTTCGCCAATTTCAGAACCGTCGTAGATTAACGTCATGAAGTCTTTTTTTTTTTTTTTTTATTGCGCATCGCGTATAGGAGAGCAGAAGTCTAACGAACGACTTTTATTTTACTATCAAAGTTTTATTTTTCTAAACCGTAAAAAAAAAAAAAACATCAAAGACGTGAACGGGCCCTGTTTACAGTTAGTAAGGAGACTGGTGAAATAGAGAAATTCTCAGACTCCCATTTTCGCTTCAGTTTCATTTGATCATCCAAAGATAGCATTTTTTTCTTCTTCTTGCGTTTATATATACATGTTTAATTTGAGGACATGCCCATGTGTGATGTGACTCTGTAACTATGTCATTCTCCTTCTCCACGGTAGGTGTTTTAATCAAGCCTAATTCCAGCATTCACGACAATTAGTGTCAGGGTTCATTTATGGAATAATCTTCAACACTAAGCACACAGTTTCAACAATCCCTGCTGCACCTCAGTATGTTTTTTATAACCCTGATGAAATCAAGTGTTTCCTTTTTTTTCTGCCTTGTCAGAGCTTTTCGCATGCCGTTATGTGTATTCGACACACAGTCTCTCAAACCACAATGCATATGACTGACTGTAGCCTTCATGTATTTATTTTACATTGGATAAGTGCTGAAAGGACTGTGCTGTTAGGAGCTGTGTGCTGGCAGTGGCAATTTATGAACCTCTGAGACAAGAAATGAAATGAAACCACCTGCATTTATTTATTCAGCGGTGTAAATCTTTTCGTATCGAGATACCGTGGCGTTAAGCAGCGCTGCAAATCGTTGGCCGAGTGTGATGTCACTCGAACAGCTGGTATAAATGAGCCATGCTGCACCTTGGAAAACCGGGAACTCGGAACTATGTCGTTTTCAGCCTCTACGTCTTGAAGCAGTGCTGCTTTGTTTACCGTTACTGTGAGCAACCGCGTTGGTTTGAAATCGGGGGATGAGGAGACCTTCGCAAGTAGGAATTTCCAAGTTGAATGGGCGTGTTCTTTGGTTTATCCAAGTCGGAGGTCGATTATTACAAGTTAAGACTGTCTGTCTTAAGGGACAAATATTCAGATTAATCATATTCACTGTTAACAAAGTGGTTCATTTTTGTAGAATTTGGTGCGACACCAACAAGTCATAGGAAATTTACATAAAATAGTATGAAGAAGCGATGCAGGGGCTGATTTCTTTCCAGCCCAGACTGTAGCTTCATGCAGCCTCTCCGTGACCGTCATGTCAGGGGATTACACAGATTAAAGCACCCTCTAGATTTGATCTCCATTTGTGCTGATTTATTTCATATACATCCGAAATACAGCATTATTGAAAAATCGCCAAATGCAGCTAGGAGGCGTTATATTTTCCGGATGCGTCCAATCATTGGTGACGTATGTCAAGAACAAGTGGCTAAATGATTGCAGGATTTATAAGGAGTCATCGCTGTCGCCAGCAGGTGAACTGATTAGGTTAGATCTAAACAGCGTCAAGTTCATGCTTTTTTTTTTTTTTTCTTTTTTTTTTTTAACATCCTTCCTCCACTTACACATTCGTATTCAGGAACTCGAGTCCGTCCGTCCATCATATGCCTGAAGTTTTCTTTAGCGAGAAATCCTAATAATCGGTGGTTAAACGTTTGTAGGATTTATGGAGTTATCGTCGTAGCTAACGGATGAACTGATTAGATTTCGGAATCGAAAAAGCGTCAAGGTCAAATGTCCGAAATAGTTTTTTCTTCAATATCTCCCTTCCTGTTATTTTTTTTCGCCATCTGGCGCCGTCTGTCCGAGATCCTCGTGATCACGATGTCTCAAGAACAAGCGGTTGAAGATTTGTAGGATTTATATGGCGTTATCACGGTAACCAGCATTTTTGGAATCGTTTCAAACAGGCGCATCATTAGGTTCCTCTCGCTTTGCATGTTTTGACAGTATTTGAGGCGTACAGTAAGGAGGCACTGGCTTGTTTGTTTTGAACGAAGGGTTCCAACTTTTCTTTTTATGAAGTTTGATATTTAGAGGAAACCTGGCCGGAGCCCACTACAGCATTACAGGCTTAAATAATGAAAGCTGCAGTCTGTCTAAGTGCTTGTGTGTAATATTTGGGCCCACATCATTCTTATTATGCCTTTGGTAAGACCTAATGATGTAACGCATCGCTCAACCCTGATAGTTATTAATAGATATTAATAATTAATAATTCAACAGTCAAAACGACCAGCTGTTACTAGCCAGCAGAGTGAACTGAATAATGAAGTACAGGCGATACTAATTTGGTATCCTTGGTGTTTTTGTTTTGGCATTGACATCACTCTCGGCCGTATTTTAAAGTATATCTACCAGCACACACTATTTTTCACGCATTACACAGATTAGCACTGAAATCGGATTCAGTTTCTTGTTAGACAGAGTGCCAGCTTCACGTCTGTTAGGAGGATAATTAAAAGCGTGTATTGACGTCCATGTTCAAGAGTCAGTCAATAAGCACAAGGTATTGTAATGTGTTACTTGAGATTCCTGTTGGTTTGGTTTTCCCTTCCTCCTTTTTAATCATTCTTTAAATATAAAGTCTTGCTGTTTGCAAGGCATCTTCACGTAAGTGTCATGTTGTATGATTATGTTACTGTTACTATGTTACTATGTTATTGTGGTGCTCATTGTGTAATTTATCACGCAAAGTAACTTCTCTGCCGGCTCCAGGCTCGTGTATTGCGACTGTGTGATCTGTTCTGGAGTCCGGAGTCTTAGATTAGGTTATGTAATGTAATCGCACAGGGTTCCAGCATCGATCGCCAAATCCTCTTTACTCTGACACACAGCTTACTGTGTGTGTATTTAGAAAAGCAACCCTCGTGAGCCAGTAAGAGTTCCGTCTTGAACGAAACGATAGACGATTGTTGCATCTACACGTGCATGTGTTTATTTTGTATGTTAACTCCATTCCTGGTGCACGCCGGTACTCAGAGGTCCAGCATTTCCACTAATACTCCATGCATTATTTCCCGTAATTCTTTATCGATCCAAACACAATTGCTCCAGCTTTACGCTTAGCTTGCAAAAGTTACTGATACACAGCAGGTTTGATCGGGTGAGTCGTTTAGGCTTTCATGCAAAAGAGAGGTCTGTCTGAGCGGTATAACGGCACAAACTTGCTTTTTATTTTTTTTATTAAACGATAACGGGGCTCATTTTTCAATCTTTTCCTAAAGAAGTGTAAATGTTTCCGTAGGCCAGACCAAAAAAACGATTAAGAAAGGTTCGGCGAAGCTGATACTCGTGTACGTGTTACCAAATGCAAATCAGCTGTACATTACTGTGTCCACGGGAACGCTAATTTACGTTTAGTGAGACCCGCAAACCTCCAATTTACATTTAGTCACGGCCGCAGCTCAGAGAGAGCCGAACAAACGATTACCAAAGCCGACTCTCTGAGCCGCTGAGCTTTTCACAACACACGGCTTGGACGTGAAGTGAACGCTGCATGATCGCTCGCAGACAAAGTGCACACATTACCCAGCCTTTCACTTGGAGAAATCCCACTTTTTGATGAAAAATAAGATGAGAGCCGTCATGACTTTGCCATATTTGTCACTAGTTTGTACTGAAATAAGACCAAATGTGCTTGTTTTTATTTTTGCCGCTCTTGAGAACCATTTGAGTATGGCATACCTAACAATTTCTTATAGAAACAATAGTGCGCTTACATTATACCCTTGCACTCTGACATGTGTAGCTGGATCATAAACTGGATTCAGGGATCCGCTGCGCATGACATCAGATATATTTGATTACATTGGTCATCACTGACAAAATCAAAGCTGACGTGCATAAAAGTATAAGCGCTTCAGCTTTCCGATCGCTCGCAGACTGAGAAAACCGGGCAGCAGGACGGCCACCACAGCAGAACCCTCTCTGAAATGAAGGGTGTAGTTGCCAAGTGCCAAAACGAGTGACTAAAATCCTGTAGTGTCTTAAATAGTAAAAGAGCTCCTTCTAACTGTAGTGTGCACTAACTCTTCCAATAACACAGCTCAGCCAGTGCAGCGTGTCCGCTACCGAAGACACACTAACTTTGTATGGGGTGCCATTACTTTTATTCTCATCGAATAGCCAGTTTTATTCGTCTTAATTTATGACTTTGGTTCAGATTGCTTTCTTTCAGGTCATGAACATGAAATGCCTAACAAAACTTCCAGCATGTTTGTGTGCAATTGGAATAGAGAAGTGATTTAAACTCGACAGCGTAATCTGTATGTCGATTTGCAGTAACTCATCGCTAGTCATATGATCGCCAAGAATACAAACGGTTCATGACTTTTTAACGAATAGCACGTTTCTTGCGTAAATGCTCCTGCGAGCGATTTATGAATAAATCTATCCAGATCCAGTTTGAAAAATGAGGCCCAATAAGAATGTAAGCCAGTGTGCTGTTGTATCGTAGCTTCCTTTCAGCGCTGACGACCACAGTCCTTTACATTTCATCATCATCATCATCATCATCTTATCATTTCAGTGCCCTTATTTCAGTTACGTTTGTGTACACACCCTTTCAGAAAAGCACTTTATCTCCGTAATGGGGAGATGGATACATGAAACGCAAGTCGTCCTGATTCAGCTCAGCAGGGTGATTGCTAATCCTGTAGCATAAGCTCGTTACTCTAGGGCTACCGGTTTGCATATGGCACAATTTTGGGAAACTATTAGAGCTACAACCAGTCATAAGTTTTTTTTCCCCTTGAATGACCATGGGTTTTAAAGATTGTTAAACAAATTGTATACGGTGTCCAGCGGACTTCAACAGTATTGCTATTTTGTTATATAGAGGACAGTGTAAATATATTCAGCCGTCTTGGTATACTGTTCTAGTACAATGTTGCACGTGTTTGAGTCTTTGATTGTGAGGTACAATAAATTTTATTGCAGTTTTTTCCAAATCCGTGTGTTGTCTTATTTGTTTTAGCAGTACATTGGTATAATAGCAAAAATGGTAGAAAATCTGCAGTAGTGGAATGTTTAAAACTATTTATTTAGAGATGTGTTGAAATTCAACTAACATTTGTAAAGTTCCAGTTACATACAATTCCTCGTTTACAAAAATCCAGATAAGCAACTTGCACAACTGAAAGGTGACAACAGTTTCACACTTACTCATTAGTTATTAGTGGTTGTTTTGTTTTCACTGTTTTCATCTGTTCACGAACTCTGAACAGATAAAGCCCTAGTTCGAATTTGATGTGGAGGAAATAAAACCATACATCTCTTTTAATTCATTTTTAAAGGTGATATATTATTCCCCTTTTTCAACAAGTTCTACACAGTTCCCTGAGGTCTTAATGAAATGTCCGTGACATGCTTTGATCATAATACCACAAGGATAAAGTGCCACAGCTCCTTCTCACCCTGTTTAAACAGCATTGTTTAGAACGGCCTGTTTGAGGTCCTGTTTCTTTAAATGATAACGAGCCGCTGCTCACCCCACCCCCTCTTCCGCCAGCCAATCAGGTAGCGCTTTCCTCATCAATATTCGTGAATTTTCCCCTGCTTCTCAGGCCGTGAGTGGAGACACTCAGATGAGGTGTGGTATAATTCTAATGACTCTCCCCTTGTGACATAGAAAGTGGAGCCAAATCTGAACGGCTTGTTGAAGCGCATGTTTTCTAAAACAGGCAGCCGAAAAGAACTTGACTTGGTCGTGCTATTTTAGTCTTCGTGGGTTGGTAGGCACTCCGCATACCCAAATGTATGTGCACAAGCACTGCAAAAGTGAGTTTTTCATAATATGTCCCTTTTAAACATGCTGTTTTCATCATTTACTTTTTTTTTTTTTTAAAACAAGCCATGTTGTCAGTTCACTAATCAGACCAGGGAAGATAAATAAAAACTATAGAAAACTGTTCACCTTCTGTTTGTCACCCTGTAACTATTCCCTGGTGAACTTTCAACTTCCTTCAGCTAAATAATTCCTGTAAATGCACGTGATTAGATAAGCAGAGGATCTGCTGCAGAAGCTATGCTGGTTCATGTAAAACTCATACAAAGCTGAAGTCGCCTGTTGTTATCCATGTGTTCCACCGGTTATTTTACCAGAGAGCCAATATGCTTCTAAATCCCTTATTCATACTAATGAATCCTCCATAAATCATTTCACAGTTCATGTTTTTTGATGCAGTAAATGTGGTTTAAAAAAGTACTAAGAAAGCGACATATTAAAGGTTCACTATGTAGGATTCATCCAACTGAATGTCCCTTCATTCTTCCAAATACTTTTCCAAGTATTTACATTCACGCTTCCTTGTTTTTTCAATGCTAAATAATAGGTATGATCCTCCATTTTCTGAATTTGGGTTCTCAAACTTGTTACCAGCACCAGCAAACACTGGTTCCTCTTATTTCTTCCTTACCTCTTCTTCATCTTCATTCAAGGGGTTCCTTCTAGGTTCACACTGCCACTTGTAAAAAATACGAAACGTAGAAGGCGCTCTCTGAAGGTTTGTCCGTTCTGGTCTACTGTACTGGCGGCTCCGTAGAGGTGGACCCGCTCCCTGTGTAGATACACTACCAGTCAAAAGTTTGGACACCCCTTCTCTTTCATAGGTTTTTCTTTTTTTTTGTTTTGTTTTCTACATTGTAAAACAATACTGAATACCTCAAACTATGAAGCAACACATACTGAATTATGTAGTAAACAAAAAAGAAAAAACCCAAACAAAATATATTTCATATTTTAGATTCTTCAAAGTCGCCCCCATTGAGCTTGATGATATTGTGGGCATTATC
>JAQQZX010000039.1:703668-718866 GCA_030068355.1 Notoglanidium maculatum | reverse complement strand
TATATATGCTATACCTACTATATATACAGTATGCTAAACTTATCCCTATTCTTATTGTAGCTTTTTATGAAATTAAACTACTGCATTTCATGTGTGTATTGCTGCTGTACACTGTATTTGTGCACTTGAAGCACTGTGGCTGACAGTGTTCATAATAAAGCCCCGTCCCGTTGAAGCCCCGCCCACTGTGGTGACATGCGGGGGCGTGGTTTGGGTCGTGACGCGCGTCTCCGCCGTGGCGCTAGCGAGTCGCTTCACCTCCTGCGGAACAGCGCATTGTTTATTTGATTTGGTTTGGTTTGGACGCGCAGGTTTGTAGCGCTGGATCCGTAAACACGCGAATGGTTCCTGCTCCGATACATTCATCTGGCGCTGAGGTTTGATTTGCATTCTCGGCTTGGCAAAAGACTGCCCAGGGTGCACCTGACCATCAACAAAAGACTCAGCGGATTCATGTTTATTCATGCATGTAATGTAAATATATGGCTCCTTATCCATTTATATAGCCTATTATTTAGATGTATACATATCTACGCTATTTTTCCCATTTTTGTTTTGTTTAAGGTTTATGAACGCATCGCTTCATCAATTTATCCTGTTCCGTCCCTTTGTTTATTAGTAGGTTATTATTATTATTATTGTTTTTTTTTTTTATCTTTGTAGATCGTGTAATTTAACGCTCGAGTCGTCCGAGTGCGCAACCGCTCCGACCCGCCTGCGCACAAACGCCACGGATCTAAGCTGAATCGGATTAGATCGGATCGGATCGGATCAGATCGGTGTGGATTTGGATGCCGTCGTAGGGAAATAAAGCGAGGCTGTGAAGGTGAAGATGTGGCTCCACCCGGAGGAGGTGCTGCTGGCCGGTGCGCTTTGGGTCACCGAGCGCGCGAACCCCTACTTCATCCTGCAGAAGAGAAAAGGACACGGAGAAGGAGGAGGAGGACTAGCTGGTGAGAGCCTCTAGCATCCATATAATACTGTACTCTGCCTTCTTTGGACAGTTTCAGGTTTTCCCTGATCTAGCTCATGAAGGACTTACTCATGAAGAAACTGCACACACAGTGGGTCTCCACCTTCTAAAGAATGAGAAACCATCAAAACATAAAAGATCAAAGCGCTAAACTCCAGCTCTCTAGGGCCACAGTCAGGAGCCTTAGTCTAGATCAGAGGTTCTTAATTCAGTCCTCAAGGACTCAACCCACATTTTTACTCTCTCAGAATAACCTAGCACCGCCACAGCCCTACAGAGATTTGTGTTTCCCCTTCTCTAATACACCAAATACACCGTGAACACATTAGTAATTAGCTGATGAGCCACTGACTATGGCCAAAACCACATAATGGCATAAAGGATGTATACCACCCTAGGTGATGTTTTATTCTGACACTATTTAGTGAAGTAGTGTGTGGTTTTGGATGTAGCAAACGCCTCTGCAGTACTCGGTTCCTCGAGTCAGACTCGCGTTGTTCGTTACAGTGTTTCAGGATTCTGCATTCATTTGTCATTTTTATGCTTATGCCTAAAATCATCACCATTTGGAAAATGTTACCTTTACATGATACTGTATGAAAGTGTATGAGGGAATATCCAGCAAAGTATGCAGTAAGTTGGTGGATGTACACTCTTTAAATGTTCCTCAAGGATTTCTAGCTTCTTAAATGGATTATATTTGGAACATTGTAGGGTTCTGCATAAAACCCCTTTCTCTGCCAGATTAGAAAACCAAAGAACTGTGCAGGGTGACAGATTTGCTAGATGGAGCCTTTTATACTCTCAAAGTGTAGGTGAAACACTAAGGGTAAATCTGAAACCTCTTGAGGATTCACAGCTCTTTGTACTTGGTAGAGGATCCCCTTCAAGTTTTTATGTAAAGCCTTACATCAGAGTGCGGTGAAAGTATTCCGTACCCTATTCAAAAAGGCCTTAAAGTGTATACACCATTTTAAAGTCACCCTGGGTTCATAAAGGTTTTGTTAAGGGTTCTAGGGAAATTTGATCTTTACTTGTTAATATATGAAAGTATAGAAAAGATTATCGTGCACTGAGCAATCTATAGGTGATAGGTTACTATCACCCTATACTTTTGGACAAAAATGTTCCTTGAGGATTTTTAGCTTCCTAAGTGGGTTATATTTGAGGCATTGTAGGATTCTGGTTTAAAGGTTTCCCCGGAGGAGCATACCAAAGACCTGTGCAGGGTGCTGGATTTGCTAAATGCAGTCATTTTTTCCCTAAAATTGCTGATGATCTAGAATACAGGATTAGATTAAATATAGAACCTCCTAAAGATTCTTCAAATGTCCCTCTGAGTGAGGAGTTTGCCGCTTTATGTACAGCCAAATATAGTCCAAAAGCAAGAAAACAGTTACTACATTCAAAAAACAGGTTGATGAACCCTTCTTTTATGGCATGTATAGGGATAGAGGGTGAATTATGACCATTTCTGGTTTCCTAAGGCTTCTTTGCTTCAGGGATCTAGCTTTCATAAGCAGTTGTACTTTAAACTTTAGAGTGAAGCTGTCTCTTGTAGCGTGGTGCCAAAAACCATTAAGGGTTCGAGTCTCAAAGTAAACAACCAGTGTGAATGCTAGAATGAAGTTTTTTTTTTTCATGTGATGTGAGAGACATAAGTTTAATGTTGAGCCTGTTCTACAAACTGGGAATCCTTCATCCAAAAAGGCCTTGAAGAACCCGTTTCCCGTGGAGTGTGTATTTTATGGAATTTTTATGGATAGAGGGTGAAAACCACTATTTTGAAATCACTCTGGTTTTAGGAGGGCGCTTGGCTTAAGGTGTCTAGCTTTTTAAAGTGATTCTACTTTGAACCTTAAAGGGAAGCTGTCTGGTGTTGAACCATTCAGGATTTACAAAGTGAACAACCCATGAGCTAGATTGATCCTTTTTTTTCCTGAACGTTATTTATAATCTTCTAGAATAACCTGAAAATACATAGATTACATAACTTTAAAATTTCACAGGGTTGCATTCCGAGCACATATTGAAGCCAATCTAAGCTTTCCAAGTGTTACTCAATCCTTATCCTGATGTACTCAGCAGTACATCGTGGGCTTAACGCTCCACCATTGCCCTGCTTTAAATCACCCTCAGGGTTTGTAGGTGAGCTTGAGTTAAATCAAGCGTGTTAGAGAGAAAAAAAAGCAAATTTCAGTGAGTGAAAAGTCGGGAAGTACTGTATTTATGATTGGGAAACATTTCTTCAAACCATCATGTCAGATGATTAGCATGTGAAGTGATGATTGTAATCCAGTGAAAACCATTGGTTAGTATCAGTTTGATGAAGTTGGAGTTTTGCCTGAAAGAGTAACCCTTACATTTGGATCAGTGAAAAGTGTTGAGAAGTATTGTTTCTTCAAACACACTAAAAAATATCTTGTGTCATTATAGAATCTGGGTACATCTATGTGATTCATCAGAGTGTGATTATACATGCTGCTGGGTAAAACTTTCTTCTTTGGAGCACTGACAGTGTGTGCAGACAGACACTGAGCAAAACATTCCTGCTGAATCATTGCCTTCGCTATGTGTGTGCGCCTTCGTTGCTCAAACAGTGTAGTTTGACTGGACTTAAGTGAACTAATCTTGAATGTATGACTATTTAAAGATTATAGTTTTTGTGTGCATACCATTTTTTTAGCATTTAGATTATAAGTGAGATTCAAGATAGCTTTATTGGCCAACAAGCGGGGACGGGATTCTTACTTGGTTCAGACAGACTCAGCGCAAAACACGTAGGGGTTTCGTGTGCATATGTGGGGGTGGGGTGCTATTTTTTCAGAGTGGTCTTTACACACGGTTACTCTCATTCACTGGGTCACCTGTACAAGAACGAGAATAATCAAATTAATGGAGGGAGTCTGATAAACTATTCAGGAATGTCAGTGTGGAGTACAAAAGTCAGGAAGCCGTCACACTTGCCTGGGTTTCCTTATCCATGTCCGGAGTCAGGTCAGGGTTTTGTGTCACAAATCTCTGTGATTGCTCAACTGAAGCTTCTTCATGCTTTAATCTTTTGAGTTGGGATGTGCTGCAATGAATTATGTACTGCGCTGGAGCAGTTAAGGCTATTAAGGGGTGAGGAGAGCGTTTAAAAAATATTATTTTCATAATTCTTTATATTCACATTTTTACATTTACTCATTTGGTAGGGGCTTTTTATCAAAGGTGAAGCTAATTGAGCTGAGCAGATGAAGGATAATTGCTTTGCTCAAATGCCCAACAGTATCAGCTTGGGGTTTGAATTTACAATTTTCTGATTTGTAGTCCTAACTGCTGAGCCACCATTACTATCATATTCATAGTTTAAACATAGGCATTAACTTCACAAATTATATTTCTCAAAGTAACCAGTTTCATGCATAGGCCATTAAACCAAATGAATTAATGAGTTTGTATCCAGGCCTGTTTCTGGTAATGTTTGGTGGAGGGGAATAATAGTCAAGAAATCCTTTTGAGGAATGGATTGATTGCATCATTTTATACATTACTTCTGTGTTCATAGTTTTTCCAAAATAAGGTACATTGCTTCACCACAGCTCCTGGTTTTGATCCTGATTTTAAATCGCCCCAAGGTTGTGTACTGGTGTGTGAATAGGTTTTTATGTGTAAAGCCGTGCAGTGAACTGGTGTCCCATCCAGGCTATATCCCTGCCTCATGTTTCCAGGACAGGCCCTGGATCCACTGCGACCCTGATGAGGATAAAACCGCTATTGAAGATAAATGAAAGAATAGAATGCATTATTTGTTTAATTAATATTTCTTCACATCAACAGTTAAAGCCTTTGAAGGCTTTTAGGAAGAATCTGCTCACTCACACACAAAATGTATTTATTCATTTTGAATTTGCATTTGAATGGTTTATATGGAAAGCACTGACGTTTTGGAAAAAGACCGCACCTGAAGCTCCACCCTCTTCATAGTTAGCATCCTATACATTCTCATCTCTCTTTTTATCGATCAGTGACACCCCCTGAAGCTAACCTTCTTGGGCCCAAACCTTAGTCCTAATCTGTCACGCTTAGCCCAGCTCAGGCCTATGGGCATCCACAACCCGTTGTTGTTGTTGTTGTTGTTGTAGTCCTGTGAGAAGCACACTTGACATAAGACTTGGTTGTTTTTGTAGTTAAATAAATCACATGTTCTGAGCAGCTGCCCGTTGGCCCACAGTAAATTCTCAGGTTTGTTAATCTTCAAGAAAAGCCTCTGGTGGGTTCTGTGAGGGGAGGAAGGTTGGTTGGGGGAATGACGCATGCGCTCGTGGTTGACGATGATGTCACTGTTATGTAAACATGTGAGTGTGATGTGCCAGTTGGCGCTGAAAGGGGAGGCAGAGAGCCTGGCACATGGGTCCTGCCCTCCCTGCAGCCTGATCCCAGAGGAGGCTGGGAAAGCTAGTGAGAGGGCCAAGGCTCCAGAGGCACATGGCCTGAGCTTGTGGCATTAACTAACATAATCAGTGAAGCTCAATCTAAAAGTAGTTTAATTGCAAGGTGGCCAACTCCAACCTGCACATTTGCACGCTCCTTAAATGTGTGTTCCTACAAAAGGCATCAGATTTCTGTTTCCCCTGTAGCTGCACATATTGTACAAGTGTATGAGAATGTATAAACAGTAGTGATGAAATAATAGTTGGTAAACTAGTTTGTAAAATAATAGTTGGTAAACATGAGACATTGATGTCACATGATCAATGCAGATTTCAATCAAATCTTTGTTCACATAAGTCACAGCTCTTTGTTTTGATGACCATGTGACATATAAACCATAGAGAATGATAAAGAGGAACAACGTTGATTTCTGTGCTATGATGAAATATCAGGCAGCAGCTCCTTAGTTTACTGCTTTCCAACACAGACCTCTCAGGTTCATGTTATTTGAGACTGTATTGATTTTAAGCTTCTGCCAGTGAACAGCAATCGGAGCAAAACCCAGAGTCCAAATGGAGAAGAATCGAAAGCCGACTACAGTGAGAAAGAATGACGGTGAGAGAAATGATTGTTCTGCTGAAAGCCTGGTCTGTGGTTTTCAACATTGAGCAGAACAGTAGATTGGTTTGTAACTCAGGACAATACGTTCCCGGTAATGACCTTGCCTCCGTCTCTATCCTCAAAACATCATGTGATGCATACTGTTCCCCTCAAGCAAGCAAGGAAAGCACAGCTCACACTGCCCAGTGGATGAAAGAAGGAACTGAAAGGGTCATATGGCTGGGAGGAGTCTTCACTCTTCCACATTTATGGTCAGAACAAGAGAGGAAGCCGGATTCATTTATGGCTTTTTGCCTTTGAAGGCTTTTACAAGTTAACGACCGGCTGTAAATTTTGCCAGGTCTTTTGAGTACTGTTGCCCTATTCTGTGATAGTGACTGTTGAGCTAATACGTCATATTGAATCAGCACTGGAGGTCAACAAAAGAGGGCTAGGCTACATTGTTTACCTCTGTTGAAAATTACATCTTATAAAAACAGTATGCCACTGTAGGTACTGAAACGGTTATACTACTGGTAGTGCAGTATATTAATTGTTTAATACAGTAGTATGCAATTTGTAATGTCCTCTTCATTTAACTTAATGAGAGGTTTGTGGTTTTCTCCTGGTCATGTTGTATTTGTCATGTTTGTGGTGCAACGTTTCCCATAAAATCTGAGACAACAGGAAGTCATAATTAGTTGGCACTTGTTCTTTGACGTTAGCATGCCATGTCATATTCCTTAAGGGAATTTTGTAGGAACATCCAAAATGTTGGAAAAGAATCAGATTCTTTGAGTTATGCATGTTTATTGGAAGATTTAACTTTGACAATTGGTTGGTACTCACAAGAAAGCCTTTTTAAAGGTGCTCAAACAGTCCAGCTAGCAGTCTTTCCTAGCTAGCTTATTACTAAGCAGCCACAGTTAACAAACATGAACATACAAGAAGTGTGTCATTGCCTAGGTATGGCAAATTTGACTCAATATACTTGTAGAGATTAAGCACCTTGGTTCAGGGTTCATTTATATGAGGGGAAAAAGGTTCCTTGCTTTGTCCTGAGAGGGGAACCATTGAAATCTTGAAATGAAGGTTCTGTGTAGAATCCTTCAGCAGGAAAGAGGTGTAGGATCATTTGTATGGTAAAAGTGTAATAGTTAATGCATGATCCACAGTGTAGTGAATTGTGACCCTGAAATTGTGCACGAAGAAACCATTAACAAACACAACTCTTTACACTCATTTGAGCCTGATTCATTATGTAGCATGCCCCGTGACCTGTAGCATGAGCAGCAGTTCTAAAAGATATGGCGACCAGTTTCACATGTTTTGATGTAAGCATGTCTCGTGTGATAAGAAAGAACTAGTGGGTGGGAATTGGCAAATGACCAAAAACAACAAAACAGGTGAACTGTCTCAGGAGTGAGGCATGGTTCCTCATTTGTGTCATTTCAAAGCAGATGATCTGGTATGAGCAGAAATTTTAAGGTTTTGTGTGTGAGTGATAAGTGTTTGAGAAATGCTGAGTATATAGTGTCATGGATAAGGAGGTGGCTGAGCAAGATGAACAGGTTTACTGGCTATATGTCAAGTTACTAGAGTCTTTGAACTTTTCCTTTCTACCTAAATCCACAAAAGATGTTTACATCCCATGTCCTTGACTACGCTTAGTTAATATCTAGACCTGGTGTTAAGAAACAAGTCTCCTCCATATTATTCTTCCTCTGTTTCATCAGTATAACTCTGCTGATTAATCCTGTACCACTCAGTTTGTGCCAGTCATCACATGAGGGTTTTCTGGGTCCAGTGATACTATCAGCACATGATTGCATTTAGGATCAGCCTAATTAGATCTACAGTTAGGAGAAACATCAGATGCATATTAAATAATGGAAAAAACTTACACATGAACTAATATTGTACGTGAGTATGATAAGTAAGAGAAAATTTTAGATCTTAATTGGTTCACTAGTTTGATGACTGCTTCTGAACTTGAATTTGTTTTCTGTCACAGTGTGCGGTACAGTGCAAGGTGAAGGAATATGAGAGTGAAAATGTGGTGTCAAAGTAGAGAACTTGCTAATGGACAGGAACTGACAACATTTAAAAAAGGGAAAAATGGACAGTGACATGGCTGTAAATCTAATCAAAAAAGCTCATTAGTCTTTCTGCACTTGGATTGAATCTCATTCTCCGTGAAATTACACCACACTGGGGTTCACTTGGAAGAAGCCTAAGCCTTATCTTGAGTGGCCATCATTTGGTCTACACCTGAAATGTTTAGAACAGACCAAATATTTGCATATGTGAAGGCACTTGTACACATTTCTACCCACACCACTCTCCAATACCTGTTCCTTTCTGAGCATACCATGATGTAATAGGTGCCTTGTCTTTTGCAACCTGAGTGCTTGCTCATTTTTGTTAACATACAGTATATCATAGTTGAAAAAAAATGTATGCATTGTCCTCTTATGTAGTTCCTTGTTTGATATCTAGTGTAAAACTATTGTGCCTTTATCAGGTGCGAAGTTGTATGAAAGTAGTCACTTCTAGCAGGCATCATTTGAAAAACAGGGACTAAACATGATTCATTCGCAATCAGGTGACAGACACTAACACTTTTTTTTTTTTTTACCTCACACCCAATACACACTCACATAGTTTCATAATAATACAAACACAAATTAGACTAAGTATTACCAAACCTAGAAGTATGTAATGAACATTCCTAATACTCATGTATGAATCATTTTTTCTAATACATGAGCAATAACTTCATCACTGGTCATATGATTACAAGGATGTAAAAGGTTATAGATAAGTCAAGAAGATCTTCACTCAACATTAGTACCTGACCACGCTAATGCTCTTGTAGCTGAATGAGCATAGATCTGCAGTCATGTTCCAAATCTAATGGAAAGCCCTGTGGAGGCTGTTGTAACTGCAGTTAAATTCTGCCCATGGTTTTGGAATGGGCATATAGGGTCATGGTGAGCCAAATAAATACATCGGGATAGTACAGCCTTTTGTTGATTGAGACCTTGTTGTGGTGGAGGGGCTTTGTGTACTTTGCTGAACATCAGGACTGTGCTACCCTTGGTGAACAGATGTGTGGAGAGAAGTCAGGCAAAGAACCATCCTAAAGACCTCTGTGAAAAGTACATAAAAGGCAAAGTGTACCCTTCCTGCATTAGAATTACCAGCATCCACCATTGGAGCCAAGCCTTGGACAAGTATCGGCAACTGAGCTTCTGGTGACCAAACCACCTGCGCATCTTGGTCGGGCTCAACCCAGAATGGCAACATGAAGCCATATTGAGGGGCCACAATCTTCAAAATTAAGGTTTGAGGTCAGGTGCAATGTCAGTTGGACAGCCTGGATGGCCTTAGATGGAGTAGATCTTGGAACGTAAGGTGCAAAGCTTGACAACCCAGGAGCACCTTGGAGTAGAGTGTAAAAATGATTGTGTGGAAATATCAGTATTCCCATGAACGAAACATACTATCAGAATGTTCCGAAATTAATTACAAAATTTGTACTTCAGTACGTTTTGGTTCGGAAATCTTCCTTCAATGTTCTCTTCACATAACATTCCCATTGAGACAAAACCTGACATTATGTAATCTCTTGTACAATGCTCTACAGTTAAAACATTTTGGACCAGTGAAGTTCCCAGGACATCCAGAAACTGTGACCGAATAAGTGTAACATCATGTGATATGGTGCTCAGAGAACAACCCAGTAAGACCACACAACTCTCTAAAGCATGCAGAAAACCAGTGGAAATCAACTACCAGATCTGGAGGACACCTGACACCTGTAACTTGTGCTGCCTACACAAATCTAACAAATCTGCAAGCACCCCACTCCTGCTACATTCTGTTTGCAATGTTTGCATCAGGCAGGCATTATTCCCACACCTCCAGACTAAGTAAAAGCTTCTTATCTAGGGCAATCACGTTTCTGAATCGGTATCCCGGAAACGTGCCATCAACTGCCAGTTCTGCCAACCACACAGTCCCAGACTTGGTGAACTGCTGAACATCAGCAACAGATAAGCTGATAAGAACAGAAACACAGTGTCACACCTTCATGTGCAATAGTACAGCACTAATCCTCTGCACTAGCACAACGTGCCCTCAGGTCTCTGTAGTGACACACTGTGTGTTCTTGAACAGGTCTATGGCTGCTATACTCTGGTAGATTTGCACATTCAAATGAGTATTTGCATAAACTGTTCTGAGCTAATTACCTACTCCATCTCTCATATGAACTTACACTGAGCTTTCGATTTACTTATATACAGTATTTAAGGTAGTACTGGACAATGTATGTTTTTATTTCTATATATTTTATATATTACATTTATAGAAGTGCTAGTCTTTTTTTATGTGCTATTGTGCAATACTCTGTTATATTCTAATCTATTGGGCAATATTCTATAGTACCATATTCTATTCTATTCTGCAATGCTATATTTTATTCTACTGTATTGTTCAGTATGCTATCCTGTTCTAACCCAATTTATTTTATTCTACAGTATTCTGTTAATATGATATGTTAAAAATAAAACAGGACATTTTTACTGTGTAAGGTACACTGTATATGATGGCATTTATGTTTGCTAACCAAGTTCCGACTAAACAACAGCGACTAAAACTTTTATTATAAATAGACAGACATGAAACAGGAAGGAAATGTATCATCCTGTACAAAGTTATATTTCAACATAGTCACTTCAATGTTGTAATAATAATGAGTGTTATGAGTACCGGTGACAAGTGGGGTGCTTTTAGAATAGTGTACTGTGACATTATGGTTTTCAGCATTTATATTATATTGTCATATTGTGTTTTTAGTGTTATAAGGTTCTGTTTCTGGGTTAAAAATGAATGGGGAAAACCTTAATATATATCACTTATACCACTAAGCAAACCAGATCTACTGCTAACCCAAAATTATTTGTGAGATTTATAGAATATTCTCATGGATGTATTCTCATGGACAATAACATGCTATTTATTCCTGAATTCAGAACTCTTTTATTCTTGCAGGTTTGTTAGTGGGGACTCTGGATGTTGTGCTAGACTCAAGTGCACGTGTGGCTCCATACAGGATCCTTTATCAGACACCTGACTCGCTGGTGTACTGGACCATCGCGCACGGTAAATCACTATGCTTCCTACCCTGCTCTCACCCCTGCTTCTAGAATATTCTCTTACATCTTGCCCCTTGTTCTCTGCTGGCCTCCGAATGCCAAGCATTACCTCATTCTCCACAGGGCTTAAAGGGGAAGCCGAAAGCTCAAAAGTAAATTATCCTCATCCTCCTCCTCTTTAAATGGTGTCTAGATGCTGGCTGTGGAATAATGTGTATGATCTCAGCCAGTGTTGTGGATGTGTATGATCTCAGCCAGACAGTTTTTTTTTCAGGGTTTTGTGTTGGCTTTGTTTTTTGTGTGCTTTGGTTTACACTGCAACTAGTGCACTATTGATTGCAGACTCCAGAATCTCCCTCTTAGCTGCAGGCTTTTAAGAATAGTGCATCTGGGCATGCTTAATTGAATTTGGCCTTGGCACTTATGCTAGCTGAGCTTGATTTTTCTCCATTCTCCAGTCTCTTAAAACCACTGTTAAAACTGTAGTAGGAAGAAAAATAGAGATGGCTTATGGGTTAATAATAGGACAAGCTGGATGTCAAATGCAAACATGGTGCAAAGATGGTGAAAGAGCAGTGCAGTCTATTGTGAGGTTGTGTGTATATTTTCTTCGAGATCATCAGACACCCCCCCGCCCCAGGGGAGAGATTGTGTTCACTCCTTTTAGCTCTAATGTGGTTGGAGGAGAACTGCATGGTGGGATACACTCACTGGCACATTGTGGAGGTTTCACTTCCTTACTGAGCTTAGCCTGAAATACACTTAACTGTGTATACATTATTTTGTATTGTATTTACACGTTTTTCTATTCATTCATTTGTTAGCTAAACTCTTGCATAATATACAAGGAATTCATTTAGGTTAGATGAGGTTTGATTATATAATGCAGCAGGGCAAAATATACAAATAGTAAACACAGTATAATTCATAATCTTACAGAATATTCATAAAATATATACTGTACATGCATTCAGGCTACTACACACGCAGTCTGGATGTAGGACGTGACTGCTATCAGGCAACATATAAGGAATGAAGCATGACCGTGGGTTCTGTTCCTGCATGTTTTGAAGTGTTTCATCCTGCGTATGCATTTTTGTAAAATTAAAGCATGAGAGATTGTATTAGTTAGCCATTTACTGTGAAGTGACATTTAAATGTTATAGGATTTCTGCAACACAATTTACACCTTATCTTTGGAAAAAAGTAGCACGGCTACCAAAATTAACAGAAAAGGTCTTTCATTAAGACATCCATTCTCTAAAATGAGAAATGGCTCCAATCTCTTGATTTTAAACCAGTGTTGCATGGCTTGCATTTGCATACTGATTGACTGCTGTATTTTCTGGTGCAATAATGCTTGTATGTCACTAACTCAGATTTCCCAATGACATTCCCCTTTTCTTAACATTTGGACCAGCCTGGACATGTTTAGAGTACAGTTTTCTTCTCTGAGAGCTTTACAAGGGACCATCCTGCTCCTGAGATTCTTTATCGTTCAATTGAATAAAATAAAAAACTATTAAATGAACACTGCCTCTGTCACAAAGAGTGTATTTTAATGCAGCTCCAATGCTTACACATTCTCCTGCCTGAGCCATAGTGTGTGTTTGTGAGTATTTATAGGCCTAGTATTAACATTTTAACAAAATAATTTGTAGAAACCGAGTCCCATAAAAGTCCTGAATTATTATTGAATTCTTTATAAAGAAAGTTATTCGGTGGTTATGTAATGTTTTTTATTATTATAAAAAAAATTAAAAAAAACATTTAAGGATGTGCTGTTACAGGAAACATCAATAACAGAGTGGTGTGATGACATAAGAGCACTGAAGTTGATTATTTTCCAAGAACAGCACACTTTATTCCTTTAATGCCACAGCAATTGGCCAACAACTGCAAATTTTTATTTATTACAGAATGACACGTCATACTCTTTTTCCATTTAGGCATTTCCATACAGGGAAAATGAAATGCTGTGGAACATCCTTGAGGAAAATTAGTTGCTTGCGTTACAGCTATAACCGGTCATTGCCACACGTTCTCTTAAAGATTACAAGACAAAGAAATACAGCTTGTTACTGAGAAATTTCATAACACTGTGTCTTCCTTGGAGGCTTTCCTATTTTAGAAAGCATAACGTAACCTGATGGGAAAGGTGTGTTGTTACAGAGTGAGAAATACAAGTCTGACCTTGTTAACCAGTCCTTGGAGTTTGAGGGGGTACGATACCATGATAGTAACGAGAAGCTTGTGAGCTCAAACCCAAAGACTGCCATAGTTTCTCAAGTCTATTCTTGGATTCTACCACAAGTGCGTGCCACGTTGGATAAACTGAATCAAACAGTACACAACAGTGAAATTCTGAACCTTATGTAACCAGCAAAACTTCTTAAGACAAGGGCTGCGATTTGGCATTGTGCATTGTGGATTTGCCATTTTAAAGCCTACAGATTACCTCCAGTCTATTTAATGCCGTTTTATTAATAAAGTATTTTCCGTGCTGTATTATGAAGTGCCGAGTGGAATATTCCATGGCTTATCTGTGGATTACAGTAGAACTTCTTATTAATATGCACCAAGCTTCAAAACCCAACCATAACTCCCATAATGCTCCTACTTTACAGGAAACATAAGTAAGAACTAAAATGAAGCAGGATGTGTTGTTATGGGCAGGTAATCAGTGACAAGGTGGCTAGTTTCTCTTAACAGTTTTGTTAAAGTACCTATAAACAGTTGTTCTTTAAACACTCTATTCCTGAATTCAGTTACAGCTTCACCTCTGACTATCATAAAGCACCGGCAATAGAGACTCCTTCCAAAAATGTTAAATAAACCTCTTCTTAAAGAAAATGTCACCATATTTATCAAGCATTGAAAGAACATAGTGAAACACTGATACTTTGGACATTACTAAATAGGAGTGTCTGAAATTGCTGAGCATTAATGTAATATATTAACCATCATGGCATCATTTAACTGAAATGAATCCGTGCAGGTCATTAGCTTACAGAGAGTTGTTAAAAGCTCTTATATTTACATTTTTCTCTACCATGATTCAGCAGTGAAACATGACATATCTGTCTTCACTGATGACCATATTGCTGGAATTTAACTTCACCAATTTTTTTTAATGAAAATTTTACCAATTGCATAATATCCTTTTTTTTTTTTTTTTTTTTAAATCCTGCAACAATGACAAATGAAGGGGAGTACATTATTGCTGCTTTTGAGCCTCATGGGATTGTGTGTGTGTGTCTGGGGGACTGTGTGTGTGTGTGTGACAGGGAGCTCGCGTAGAGAGATCACTGAACACTGGGAGTGGCTGGAACACAACCTCCTGCAGACGCTGTCTATATTTGAGAATGAGAATGACATTACTACCTTTGTCAAGGGCAAGATTCAGGTAACACACCCACCCACCTACCCACCCAGGCATACACACACACACACACACACATTATATATTCTACATTTTCCCTTATTATTCCCAAATCTGTCTGGGATTCTGAAATGGCTTGCGTTCTGCACTGAGATCATTTCATTAACTTCCTAAGCTCATTTCTGCTTTTATTTACTGATTTAGCATTTTTTTTAACATCCCAGTGAAGCTGTACTCAGTGTAATAAACATAAAGCAAATGACAAAGAACAAACTGGGTAAATGCAATAATAGTTAAACTGCAAACATCAGGAAAAAAAGGTGATTGAGATCTTCTGAGCTATAAGATTTTCAGATTTGTTGAGTTACTGAAGAGGTTTTATTGGAGGAATAGTGACCTGTCGTAGGCCTGTTGTGGAGGATGTGATTGTACAAAATATATATTATAGGATACAAAACAGGAAATATTGATTGAATATTTATGTATGATAATTATTCAGCGACTACAGTGAAATTAAATATGAGAATATAATTTTTGAAAAATTTTCAAACGTTTCTTTATTATGTTTTATGCTTCATTACAGTTTAATCAATTCAATTCAATTTTATTTGTATAGCGCTTTTAACAACAGACATTGTCACAAAGCAGCTTCACAAAAGTATATA
>JAQQZX010000039.1:674748-688611 GCA_030068355.1 Notoglanidium maculatum | reverse complement strand
AAAAAAACACAATATGGCCAAATTAATATACAAGTAGTGTGTGGTATTATTTTGTTGTTGTACAAAATGACTTCCTGAGTTGGTGCACACATTTACACATACTGTGCTTCCTGATATATCAAGTGTGAGTGATTTGTAAGTAAAATATGTGTAAAATATACTATACTTATTTATAGCAATGCAAAAGAGGTGATATTTGTTTGTGTGTGTGTGTGAGAGAGAGTCTGTAGCTGTGTGTGTGGTTTTTCTTGTTTTTCTTTCAGGATGTCCTTCATTGAATTGCACAGAAGCCTGCATACATTTCACATCATCTGTATATGATCAGATGCACATGTACACGAAAGTACCTCAGTACAAACCAATTTTTGTTTCAAGCCACTCTGCAGGGTTACTGCCTACCACACACACTCCTGCAAACCAACACACAGTGTGCATTTACCACTAACACACCTCTGTGTGTGCGCTTCGTTCCTCTGTGTGCACCTCTTGCATGCACCTTCCGTCTGCACCTTACGCAGCACTTGGATAAGTGAAGTCGTTCAAGTCCATGCATGCCTTCACATTCACGGAGGTTATAACGTACCGTACCGTATGTAAACAATCCCAGTTCCAAAAAGAAATGTCTTTTTCCAGTCTTTGTCATTTGTTACAGGATCTCTGATATCTGATCCACCGGTTTTTTTTCGCTGGTATCAGCCGGCGCTATTTTTGTCTGTTCAGATCATTTTGCAGGAATTGTACTAGGCCTCATTCCGATCCATTGCTGTGTCAGTCTTCAGAGGAATTTGACTCCTTGGATTCACACACAACTTCTTTCGTAGTAATTACTGCTGAAAAAGTTTCTACACACACACAAACACATTCCAGATGCAATGCGACCCTGACCATGATACCGAAGATGGAATGCATGGATGAAGGAATGAATGCATGACATGGTTGTGTTGTTTCTGTTCAGGCGATGAACATTGTGACGTCAGTGTTGCTGCTCTACGCTAAAGAGGAGGAGGCTTTCTGGCTGCTGGTGGCCTTGTGTGAGAGGATGCTCCCAGACTACTATAACACCAGAGTCGTGGGTCAGTCATGATTATTAAACGCGCACACACACGCAGATCAGCTATAAGCAGTAATCCAGGGATTCCCAAACTAAACCCCATCTATGGGCCCTTTTTTACAAAAGGGCTCTTGAGAGAAACGTCCAATCTCTTAATTTCTTTCATTAATTTATTTTACAGATTAATATTAGAAATTTGATTGTGTGCTTATTTTGTTTGCACAAATGAATAGGGTACATTTACACTACCTTGAGGACCTCTGCTAAACAAACTTGTGTACTTGCGTACTATTCTAGATTGTTATTGAGTACTCATACTAACTGGGTTTCCTGTTACAGTTAGTGTTTGAATTTTACAAATCTCAGATTAGTATTAGGTATCAGGTAATACTCTGAACAAGTTTTTGAAAGTAAAAATCTAATCCTGCTCTTTATGCACGTGTATGTGGATGTGTGTACGCTCTCTGTCACACACAGGCGCGTTAGTGGATCAGGGTGTGTTTGAGGAGTTGGCCCGTGTGCACGTGCCTCAGCTGTACGACTGCATGCAGGAGCTGGGTGTGATCTCGACCATCTCACTGTCCTGGTTCCTCACGCTCTTCCTGTCCGTCATGCCCTTCGAGAGCGCCGTGGTCGTGGTCGACTGCTTCTTCTACGAGGGCATTAAGCTCATCTTTCAGCTGGCACTGTCCGTGCTCGACGCCAACATCCACCAGCTGCTCAACTGCAAGGACGACGGAGAAGCCATGACGGTGCTCGGCAGGTCAGAGAGAGTTGCTGAAGCATTCATGTAGCGAAATAAAATCTGGTGGTGTTGCTGGTGGTTACTGGTTTGGCTTGGATTGTGGATAAGTG
The DNA here is from genome assembly GCA_030068355.1 of Notoglanidium maculatum. Classification (NCBI taxonomy): domain Eukaryota; kingdom Metazoa; phylum Chordata; class Actinopteri; order Siluriformes; family Auchenoglanididae; genus Notoglanidium; species Notoglanidium maculatum. The sequence goes on along the minus strand of JAQQZX010000039.1, from coordinate 686,705 downwards.
ATGGTTTCGGCTTTATAAAATTCTGTTTTGTATTACTGCTCCTTCGTGGGAATGACTCTGAGAAGGGTTTGAAAATCGTTTTGTTTTTTAAGAAGCCTTATTGTGTCACAAAATATGATACGGGCCACACAACATGACGCGGGCAGGGTGTATTGGGTTGGGAGCATTTATAATTTGCGTATTCATAAAATATGCAGGGGAATCAAACTACATGATTTTGTCATGGCCATCGAATTTACAGCGTCGGCCTGAAGACGAACGTCGGGAACGACAGACAGGCCGAGTAGTGAGACATAATTTATGTCGAAAAGCTGTACTTATTAACTTCAAGAGAAAGTGACGTTGATAGTGTTTATAGCCATTTTAACATTACTGGGAACAGGAACTAACCTGCAAACTTTCTAAAACATTAAATGTTATTATAAATGGATGAAAAGTATGAGGATTCATTCTTTAATTAAAAAATATGTAATTGTTGATAAATTGCTAAGAGGAATAAGACACACAGCGTGTTTTATTTCATACCTACATCATCATACCATGTTTTGTGTGTGTGTGTGTGTGTGTGTGTGTGTGTGTGTGTAGGTATCTAGACAGTGTTACCAATAAGGACAGCACACTGCCTCCAATCCCACACCTGCACTCTCTCCTCACCGATGATGGAGAGCCTCATCCAGAGGTGGACATCTTTAAACTGGTCCGCAGCTCTTATGAGGTATGAAAGTGTCTGGTTTTGTGTCTTTCTGTTTTTTTTTGTTTGTTTTCTATTTTGCTTGGTCAGTTTAGCAGACATAAACCCCTTTCTCAATGGATTAACTCGCATTATCTCGCACTGCGTGCAGAAATTCGGTTCTATTCGGGCGGATGTGATCGAACAGATGCGCTTCAAGCAGAGGCTGAGGGTCATCCAGACTATAGAGGACACGACTAAACGCAATGTGGTAATCCTGCACTCCATACATGTATATCATAACAAGCTGAGTTATAGTGTAGGAAATTTTATATTTTATATTAATATTTTATATTTATATTAATAATAGTGTCTGCTTATTATTCTAAAGTCCAGACGTGTTTTACCCCCTAAAAAAAGTCATTGTTTTTTTTTTTTTTCTAGATCTATAATTGCCTTCAAGAATATAATTTTATTGCCATCATTGGAAATCTTAAGCTGCGTGCCCAAAAGTCGTCCACATTTACTTTTGTCAGCTACTGTATATTTCTTCTTATAACAAAGGACATTAGACGAGAGAAGATATACACAGTCTCACAATCGATGTGAATTCTTTCAGGAAGTGGCTGACTTTGAACTTTCCTTGTGTTTAGGAAAATTTAGTCCGTCTCCTCACTTTTCCTTTTTTCCTTTTCTCTCTCCTCCTTCTTTCCTTCCTCTGCTGTAGGTTCGCACTATAGTAACAGAGACGGCGTTCAGCATGGATGAGCTGGAAGAGCTTTACTCATTATTCAAGGTAGGTTACAGTCAGCTGACTCATAAGTGCATTTATCCCAAAAACGTCAATAATTACAAACGGAAAATATGGATTTTCTGTTTCTGCCATGAATTTTTTATTTTTTTTGGTCTAAGGTTACTTTGTGCCACTGCCGTTGCTGTTTTAGGATGTCTTTTGTTTTCATACCACATTAATTAACATTTTGAGAAAACAAGAAGTTGTAGTAAATAATTTTTAAGCAGTGAAATTATCATGTCGTCCATGTAGTACTGTACTCTGCATTATTTCATTTACCACTTAATACAGAACTGTGAAAAATGTCCCAGGCACCTATTTTGTTTGTACAAATTTTGTTATAGATGTTTATTTTATGAATTCTGCATTATTGAATCAGTACAAAAACATTGTAGGTTTCCTACCATTATTTTTCCAAAAAATTATTTGCGTCCAGTGTTTTACGTTCACGTTCAACGCTTGACCACAATTGATCGATTACGTGCACTCCCTTGCAGCTTTAGAACTGCACTAAAGCAACAAGCCGGCCGCAGTAATGCATGATGCCTGAACGCAAACTGAATTACAGAATACTTGGTCGGGATCCGTGGGAAACAAAATGCATGGCCTGCAAAGCCGGCATATGTACATGTCCGCATCAAATAAAGCTGCTAGCAGTCTTTTGCGATATTGCATGTGCGTTTAAGTAAATAAGTGTAATTAAATCTTTATATGATTTATCTCCAAAGAACAAAAATACACATTGAAGTATTCAAAAGCCCATGTTCCGCTTCAAACTGCTTAATGTAACTTTTTGGCTACACGACGCTTGTTATTTTGATGTAGGAAACGTAATCTAAAGAAATGCACAGACAGACAGACAGACAGGTCCTACAGGGCCATATATGTACCCTATGTTTTATATGTGGTTTATGTGAGATGCATGTATGTTACAGCTCTACTGCTAATGTTCACTCTGTATGTAGCAGTATGACGTTATAAGCTCATTAATATTTGCATTAAGATTTGGTGCGATTTTTAATGGAATTTGACAGCCGTAACGTGAAGCAATTATGCAAGCATAATTAGAAGTCGTGTGCATGTGTGCGTGCGTGCGTGCGTGTGTGTGTTGGATGGAGATGCTCTTTATCTTTGAAGAGGCTGCCAGTAGAGGCAAGACCTCAGTAAAGTGAGCTTCAGTTTGATGTCTTCACAGTGCTCTAGAAATTAATCAGCACACACACACAAACACACACACATTGGTATCCTTTTGAGGACCTTCTATAGGAATAATGATTAACACAGCTAATTAATGCCATGTGTTAACACTTAAGCCTAACCTTAACCTCCGTAACAAATAGAAAATGTTTGATTTTACTCTTTTTTTTTTTTTTTTTTTTTTTTTTTATTAAAAACAAACGCTTTTCTTATGGGGACCATCCGTATGTCCCCACGTGGTCAAAATTGTCAGATCTTTCTATCCTTGTGAGGACATTTGGTCCACATCATGGTGCGCACACACACACACACACGCACACACACCCATCATGAGTCACTGAAGTGTATCTGGCTTCTGTACTGAGATTTATGGCTCCTCTGGAACAGTTAACTCAAAAAAAAAAAAAAAAAAAAAAAAAAAAAAAAAACTGCAATGTGATACTGATATCTGGCCAAATCTCAGTTTGCTTGCATTTGTGTGGTATTTCTTACTGCCGGGACTATAATCCTTTGCCTCCTCTGCTGCTCCCTCCAGGCTGAACACCTGACCAGCTGTTACTGGGGCGGCACGAGTAACCCGATGGACCGTCATGACCCGAGCCTGCCCTACCTGGAGCAGTACCGCATGGACCTGGAACAGTTTAAGGGGCTGTTCTCGGTGCTCTTTTCCTGGGCCAGCGGCACACACACCGATGGCCTTGCTGTCCGATTCTTCCGCCTGCTCGACCAGAACGCAGATGCACTCATCAACTTCAGAGAGTTCATTAACGGCCTCGGTGAGCGTCTGGTCATGAGTCTGTGAGCACTTTTGCTTGAAATATTATTGTTAATGTTAACTTCACAAAGGAACTAGAAGTCATTTTTTCCAGAAATCTTGATAGTCCGGTACAAAAGGTTCCACTTGTGTGGTTTATGGTATCTGTTTAAGATGGGGCCAATAGGACTTAATAGTCATTTGGAGCAATTATAGAGAAATTATAAATGAACACCACAAAATCTTGCTGCTGTTTGTGTTATAAAAAGTATTGTTGTGGAGTTCAAAAGAGCAAAATTGGACTGTGTAATCAGAGTGGGATGGATGGATAGCTTACTCTCTGTCTGCCGTCAATCACAGTGATGCTAGATAATTGTACTTGTGTATGCGGAAGAGGGTGGATGGCACTTCAGGAAACGCTTCAGTGTTACGCTGCCCTGTGATGCAGCAGTTTGTTGGAAGAGATGCAGTTGGTTGACATGACGTATCTTGAAGGTTGCATGCGTCAGCCTTCGTCCTTCTATTCGATAGCTGTCGTGTGATGGGGATAGCTGGCTAGTGGGTAGGAACTGGTTGAAATTAAGGAAAATATGGCGGAAAAGCAAAATTGTGTTGTTTTGCTTCTCCACTTGCATGAAAGTTAATTTCTCAAAACTCATACCTACACGAGCTTTTACACACACAGGCAAGAATACCTTGGATTTCCGATCATCTGCTGGGCTAACTGTAGGTGTTTTTGTCCTTTAATTTTAACCGTACGATATTATTTGGTGAGAATTAAAAAAATATACGTAGCTTTTATTCTTGTCTAAAGAATCTTTTCACCAAATGATTTCATTTTACTGCAACAAATATGAGACGGTAAACCAAATGGCACTTGTTCTTGGCTTCTGTTTGGGCCATATCTCTATTTTTCATAGGTTGGGCTATGTTGGACAAATGCTTTCTAAATAATACCTGGTTTACCAAAAAGTACCAAGTCTATGTGGTTTCTGGAACGATCCCAAGAACTAAAATGAGCCCTGTTTCTTGTTTTGGAAAGTTCAGAAACAGTTCCTGTAGTGAAAAATGGTGTTTCACCTAAACCCAAAGGAACCTGAGAGCAGGATGGTCTTATGTACTGTAATGCCCAGAAATGGGTCAAAACTTGCATTTTGTCAAAGGTTTAATGAAGCAGTTCTGTTTCATAAGTCAGTGTATCTTGAGACTGTAGTGGTGCTGTATGAGGATGTTCAGCATGTTTATGTGTAGCTGTTGTTCTGTGTTGTATTGCAGGTGTCCTGTGCCATGGTGACCTGACTGAGAAACTAAAGCTCCTCTATAAAATGCACATACTGCCAGGTAAAACAGGATGGGTGTGTCTGCATAGTGCTTTGTTTCTTCCGCTTTCCCAATCGCGCTCTCTCTCTCTCTCTCTCTCTCTCTCTCTCTCTCTCTCTCTCTCTCTCTCTCTCTCTCCACCCTATTGTGCTTGCTTAATTACTTCACATTAGGACTGTCAAAAAGCCATTACATATTGCACCAAATTGTAATTACTTGCTTGCGAATACAAATGAGCCTCTCATTTTTACTGCTGCATTTATTTAATTGCCTTAATGAATAGAATATTCTGTTGATTCTTCTGCTCCTTCCCAGTTTCAAATCTTCACATTTCCTTTTTCACATTATTATGGATAAAGGTCTCCTTAAAGACACATTTAAAAAATGTAACATCTTAAAGATCAGTCAGTAACTACACATCATAGTTTTTATTTGTTGGCAGTAAACAATACGTCTGCAAAACAAAAGTTACTTCCTGTTATCATTTAGGTTATAGCAGGTGTAGGCAGTCACGTTACTGAGAAACCACAAGCGTTGCTGTCGTGAATGTGATAAACACCTAAAGTTACAGCTTTACCTCTGACTATTACAGAGAACCGACACTGGAGACTCATTCCTCATTTAATGTTAAATAAGCATCTCCTTACTGAAAACTCACGGTTTTAAAAACTCATTAACATGGAGAATCTAACATTCATGTCGGTTACGTGAAAAAAAGTTTTAGTTAATTAATGCAGGTCAGTCTTGAATTATAAATTACAGCTTCTTCTTGAATTTGATGCTCTATAAGGCAAGATCTCTGTCATGGTGTGTAGCACTGAATGCTTTTTTGTCTAGCACGCACAGCTCTACTGAAAGACCTGGGACTTCACATTAAACAGCAGCATTGCTCATTTAATCCCTTTTTTTCCTCTCAGATGTGCATCATGAGCAAGAAGAGCCAGATTCGGCTTTTGAGGCCACGCAGTACTTCTTTGAGGACATCACTCCTGAGACTTCCAATGGTACACACACAGCACACACACACACACACACACTCTCTCTCTGTCTCTCTCTCTCTCTCTCTGCTGTCGCTTCATATAAAGTTTGAATTTGAATTATATTCACTATGTCTAGTTTGCTCTCTGGCGTTTATTCCAAACACTTATTTTTCAGAGCTGTATGTGCTCAGAGCTTTCAGCTTTAAACATAAAGTGAAAAGTTAATAGGAAAATACAATATTATGTAGACTGTAACCACAACATCCATTCTCAGAGCCTAATATATTCTTGTATTTTGTCTTGTTTGTGTTGTTATATTGTTGTTTCTGCTGTTGGATATTGAATACAGTGATTAAAGTCCTTGTTATTGTTTTATGTAGTTATAGGGTTTACTTTTTTCGCCACAACTATCATAGAGGTGGAACGATACACCATGACATTGTGATGCAAAAAAAGGTCGACTATGTGCAATGTGGAAATCAGCATTCTATTAATTTATGCACTTGCACTATTTGAACACCAGAGGTCCCAATACTCTCATAGATATAAATTCATATGGTCACATTTATGGTCAAATATATATGGTCACGTGATCAACCACGATGCGAGAGCTGTGAAGTCCAGTAGCCCGATAGCTGTGGATTGCAACGGCCAAAACACATTGTACATTATACGATTGCTTGACCACGTTAAAACAGTTATAAACACAACTCTTCAGTAGTTTTCCTACAACACTAAAGGCTGAGGAAAACTGGCAGTTTAGCCGACTTTGGAGCTCTGTTTCAGCTAAGCTACTTTATGTGTAAGTGGAGCTTTTATAGCCCTAGGTCGGACATTTAGTTTTTTGAAACAGAATTTTGGGGAGATTTTATGAATGTATTTATATATATTTATTTTCAAGATATTGGCGAACCTGTTACCTTTTCTTTATAATATTAAACCTCTGTTCATAGCAATTTGTCAAATTTATTTAGTTTTGTCCAGACAAAAATTCACATTGTTTTGCTTATGTGAAGTCTTTTTAATCATAATGTTTTCAAATTTTTCTTGACCAGAGTATACCATTAGACACATAATATACAATTACACCAGCTGATATTATTATTATTTTATCATCTTAAAATCACTGTATTGACTTATGTTCACACCGTTATACATTCAGCTTATATAGTATAAATATGTGAAAACCCATCGTACTCAAACACTATTATTAAAATTACAGAGTATTTGAGTTAACTTGACCTGCTTTCTCTAACACATAGGCCTTGTCCCTAAGAGCAGGAGTGAGAAAGATGACGGATTTGTCAGAGTCACGTTCAAGAATGAAAAAGGTAGGGAATGCACCACATGCGCGCGCGCGCACACGCACACACACTGTCCTTCACAGCTGAATTGTTTTTCTCAGGCTTTTTCCTCTAAGTGCAGTAGTTAGTGCCCTCTGGTGGTTGTTCTACACACTTTCTGTATTTAAACAGCCCTGTATTGCTTCAACAAAGCTTTATGTAATTGCTCTTTGAAACATTGGTAGACGATTTTCATCAGATGATCTGTTTTCATATTTTTGGTCACCCATAATAACAAGGTTCAGGAATCATCTGGAGTCATAGCTTTGCCCATATCACAGCAAGAATTTTAAAGGGACAATTCAGACACATGCAAAAAAAAAAAAAAAAAGAAAGTTAAACACCGAGGCTAACTTGGCTAACAACAAACTAGCATTGTAAAAACATCACACTTTGCAGTAACATGACAAGCTGGACATTTTGCTTAATAACTTCACTTGACTGTTTATAGCTGTTATATGTGATAATAGGAATGAACCTGTTTCGTGGACATTCCACAACACGGAATATAACTATAAACAGATAAAAAGTATGACGGTCTTGAAGTAATAAAGAGGAATAAAACACTTTAGGAGGTGCTGTTAGAAGAGACAATCAACTTCAGTAGTGCCACATATTGCCGTATGGCACCACCCTGACGTTGATGAGCTTCCTGTAACAGCACACCCTAAATGTTTTCGTCCTGGCTTGCTCACACCTACCAGCTACTTTTTATAGACAGTTGTGCGTTATTCAGTGTCGGAAACCATATAAACAAGTCTGTTAGAGATACTAAACATCTCAAAAGTTTTTAATGTGAGTGCGCCATGTTAAGCAAGTAATTTGGATGATGCTCATGGCTCTAAGCCTCCCTTACCTGTTAGCACCAGGGGGGGAAAAATAAATAGGCAAACTTCATACCTCAAACATAAAGTAAAGGCTTGTAAAGTACGTTTGGGGTGAAAAGGAGATAGTTCTGTTGCTTGTTATACTGGGTGTTAAGGGAAGGCACGTGAAGCGTGAATGAGTTTGCTCTTTTGGTCCGAAGCGCGTACGTGTAACGGCTTTAATATCTGTTTGATCTTTTTAAACCCTTCCATGTCAGAACTCGCTGCGGGGTTTAAAGTTTAATGAGACCAGCTTAATGTGCAGCGATAAATCCTTTTTGAAATGTAATCTCTGGTTACGTGACTTTAATTCGTTTTTTTTTTGTTTCCACGGCTGCAGTGAAGAAAATGCAGACGCCGGATTATCGGACGTACCTGCGCCTGTGGAACCAGGAGACCAAATCTACAACTGCGAGCATGAAGGATCTCCCAAAACTCAACCAGGTACCCAAATGGTTACATTACATTACAGCAGTTACCTTACAAGATGATTATAGTGTTCCATCAGTCCTTCATTTTAATCTACAATCTCTCCTTTTCCCCTCTCTCTCTCTCTGTCTGTCATTGTCTCTCCCTTTCTCCCTCACCCTTCTTTCTGTTTCTCATTTTTTTACCTAAATCTTTTCTCCATCGCTGCCTTGTATTTTGTCTCCCCAATTCGTGCTCTACTTTCAACACAATTTTCCCTCCTTCTCTCTCTCTCCGTCCCCTCATCTCTCCGTCCATCTCTCACTACTCTGTTAATTTTTCACTTTCCCCTCCTTTCCCCTCTCACTCTTCATCCTCCCTCCTCCTCTCTCTGCTCTTTCTCCATCTCTGTTGTTTTCTCTCTCCATCTCCCCCTGACTTTCTTACCCTTCTTCTCTTCCTGTCCTTTCCTTTCCCCTCTCTCATCCCCTCTCCCTCTATCTCTCAATTTTCCTGCTATTTCTTCCTCTCCATCTCTTCTTTCTATTCTCTTCCCCTCCTTTCATCTTCATGCTCTAATTTCCCTCCTCCTTTATTTCTGTCATCTTTCTTCCTTCCTTCACCTCCCCGTTTTCTCACTCCGTCAAATCCATTTCTTTATCTTTTCCACTTGTCCTCGATTCTTTCACCACTCCCTTGCTCCTCCCCCTTGTTCTTCTTGGTCTGTTTCCTCAATCTGCACTTTCCCTTCTCTATTTTTCTATCTCCTGCCCTCCTCCTCAATCTCTCACCCTGGCCCTCCCACTTGGCCTCTTGTATTCTCCTCCTTCCTTCACTCAGGGTCAGTTCATCGAGCTGTGTAAGACACTGTATAACATGTTCAGCGAGGATGCTAACGAGCAGCAGCTGTACCACGCCACAGCCACGGTGACGAGCCTGCTGCTGGAGATGGGGGAGGTGGGAAAGCTTTTTTGCAGTCCCTCCAACAAAGAAGATGACGCCGATGATGAGGCGGAGGATGAAGACGAGGAGCGGGCCACCGCACGACGCAGGAAGCCGCAGAGGACTCGGGAGGATTCGTTAAACCGCTCCGTTGACGACAAGCTCCCCAACACGGCGCCTATGGAGGACATCAAGCTGGACGAATCACCCAAAGACACAGGCGCATCCTCGGCCATGCTCGTCTCTGATGACGAGACCAAAGACGACACGTCGGTGTCCTCGTACTCGGTGCTGAGCACCGGCTCACATGAGCTGGACGAGAAGCTTCATTGTGAGGACATTGCTGAGGACACGGTGCTGGTGCGCAGTGGTGCAGGGGGAGCTGGGATACCACACAGCACCAGTATCGATAAGGACTGGGCCATAACCTTTGAGCAGTTTCTGGCCTCGGTGCTCACTGAACAAGCTTTGGTGCACTACTTTGAGAAACCTGTGGACATTGCGGCTCGCATCGCGAACGCGAAGAACGTGCGTAAGGGTGGGCAGACGCACACGTCCGTCAGCGATTACGAGATCTCGCTCTCGGGCTAAACTTCTTCCGGATGGATGGACAGTCTTAAAAAACTGACCGATGTCCGCGTTGACCTTTAAAGTTTACGTCAATGTTACAAAAATGCACAAAATGAGACTACATTTACCAAACTACATCTTTAAAAGAAATGGTTGATCTGTATTTCGAACTTCTCTTCAAAGCCACGGTTAAAGATCTGCATAATCATGTACACACCGTCATCATCTCAACTACCTTTTTCTTAATCTATTTAAATTTCTGTACATTTCTCTGAGACACTGGATATTTTAGAAAGGAAACAAGTGGCTTTTGGCTGCGTATTTTCTCTAATGTGAATTCACCCTGAAGAGTTTGAGATTCTGGACCAGAAGAAAGAATGTGAAGGATCCTCGCTTTTGAAACAGGACTGAACAGATTCTCACCTTTTTAATCTGTTAAAAGCTGGGAAGGACTTGCGTACATATTATATGCTTGGTGTACTTTATATGGAGTAATAATGTTGTTATTTAACGGTATGTAATACAGGTAGACTGTGTATAGTCGTATCATGTATACACTTATACTGATTGCCTATTCAGGGAGTGACCAGTCCTTGTCTATGAGACGTGAAAGGAACTCGGTTTAGAAGACTTGAAGGAGTACTTCACTCCAGAAATGCTGCTTTGGGAATGTTAACTGTTTGGGTTTGGCTAATAGCAGCATTTCTGGGTGATGCTACTCCTTTAGCGCAGTGATATATTTTGAATGTAGGACACACAAGAAGCCATTAGACTGGAAGTGGAGAAAGAGAAGTGAGCGACCAGATTCCCTGCTGTAAAAACGAAGCATGTCTCTGATTCGACACTCTCCTGTTGGAAATCACTACATTAATACTTCCAGACATCTACGGCTCGTCTCATTATTTGACAAACGATGCACTAAGGTAGAGCGCATAAAGCTTGACCGGTGCAATGTTTGTTGAAGAGGAAGCAGTCTAAGATTCATCATCTATCCACTTTGCTGTCTGTCATTTTTCTGTTTCTGGCACCTGCACTTTGAGTTCCTTTCTTCGCTGTAGCCCATGTAATGATGTACTGTATTTTACTATCGCAAACATGCCAATCTCACTACTCTTTTCCATCTCATACATACCACACCACCTCACAACCTTTCTGAAGGTTTACAGTTTATTTTCCTCCTTTTTTTCCTCACCGACACATGCATGTGGCATGACTGTCCACTTTCATGTAAGCGTATTTTTTTTCTTCTTTTTTATAAAATAATAATAATTTTAACGCTGCTGTTTTTAGTAGTTTCTCTGTGAATTGTTTTGTGTGTCCTGTAAAGATTTGCTCCAAATAATTAAAAGGTACAAAAGAATACTATGCTACCTATCGAAACGCGTGTGTGTGATCTGATTATTAGATATTTTCCCTTTTTAACGGGAGTATTTTAAACTCGGGGTGTAGCCACGTGCGTAGAAAGCCCACATTCTACACTAATCTAACATTAAAAGGCTGTGTGAGAGAGATTAGGAATAAAAAGCCTTTGGTATAGGAAAATATTCAACAATAGGGTGGCGAGTTGAGGGTCTACATGAAACGGGGTTACTCTTACCACACTGAACTTGATTGTTTTCCTATAACGCTGCAGAAATTGAGCGTTTGTTTGTTTATTTAATTATTTATTAATTAAAGATTGACTCATTGTACATTTTATCTATTTATATGTTTAGACCGTTTAATATTCTGAAACGTCTGCAACAAATTAGTTCCTGTGATGACTTACGCTATAACAACTAGCCTCACTTTTTTTTCTTTCTTTTTTTTCTTTTCATTGTCACATTACTAACAAACCCAAAAGCTCTCTGTCCTGAGGACTTTCCTATGGTGGAAAACTTTTACAGCCTCTAACTAGACATGTTTCCATTAAACTACTAATATGCAATTTTAAACAGCAAATTTACAAAAAAAAAAAAAAAAAAAGGACTACCAGTGAAAAGTTTGGACACACCTTCTAATTCAATGTTTTTTTTCTTTATTTTTATGACTTAAAATACGCTTCATGTCTTAAAGTAATGATGGACTGTTGTTTCTCTTTACTTAGTCGAGCGGTTGTTGACATAATATGGATT
>JAQQZX010000039.1:650961-673873 GCA_030068355.1 Notoglanidium maculatum | reverse complement strand
TTGTTTACTACATAATTCATTAGTTTGAAGTATTCAGTATTGTTTTACAATGTAGAAAAAAAAAAAAAAAAGAAAAACCTATGAAACAGAAGGTGTGTCCAAACTTTTGACTGGTAGTGTGTATTTAGAAAAAACGATCAAATATCAAACTCTCAAAAAAGTTTTTGCGCTCGCTTGAGGTGGTGGTTCAGACGATCTGATAAAGCAACATTTCGCAAAACTTAAATGCCAACACATTACGCATTTAAGTCACATGACGTGGCGCAGAGTAAAAAAAAAAGAGCACTGTGTAGGAGTTCTTACAAGAGGAGAAAACCCAGTTATAATCGCTCAACATCACTTACTGCAAACAGACCATTCGCAATAGCGTTTTGTCGAAAATTTTAAAATATTGCTTCTACTGTAATGGAAACCCGGCTACTGTTACAAAGCGCTGACACTGGAGACTCCTTTCAAAAATCTTAAATAAACCTGAATCTCCTAAATAAACACAACTTTACCATATCAGCAATCACACGCTTTTTAAAATATAATACGGCTACGGTTAATACGGCTCATCCTCCATACAAGTTCCTGTGTATGTCGTTACTATAGAAACAATATTGAATTAGAGTGATTGCATTGATATAAACCTGTGGTTTGTCTTGCTGGAACTGCTGTCAGAATTGCTTTTATAGAAAATGAATCAACACCTTCTGACCAATCAGCACTGAGAATTCAACAGCGCGGTGGTATAAATGCTGAACATTTATTTAGAAACATAGAAATTAGAAACATAGAAACATTTATTTAGTTTAGATAAATATATTTGAATTATTCTGATAAGTATTAGTCTTTGAACTTTTTTTTTAAAAAAAAAGGCGGAGTAGAAAGAGTCATTTCTTATTGGTCGGCTGAGTCAAATGAACTGACTCGCTTTCTTTCCACCCAGTCGATGATGCAGGTCTGGGTGTTGGTATAATCATCCAATCACGGCAGTCCATTTGCGTCAAACCCATTCATGGGGTTTTTTTTTTGTTTGTTTTACAGCGCTCATTATTTATTTCTTCGTGTTTAACTTGCACATTCTATGCACTGACGGACACTGACGTTGACACTGTGTTTATTTAGTTAATTTAGCATTTCTCCCCCAGCTGTTCGGTCACAGCAGACCTGAGATCAGTTATGCTAACTCTGTACATTAATTAGTTAATGACATCACAGATGGTTTTATCACTGTGTCTCCTTATTGGATTAGTATCTCGATCTGCACGAGGGTTGCTGAGTCAGCTGCACTCTCTCATTCACTGTAATCAGGGATTCAGCTCAGGAACATGTTAGAGTTTACCCTCAGGTCAGAGAGTTTTATTTATAGGCTGTAGCACTTTGGAGTCAACAACTGAGCTCAGCAGTTTCAGGCTTTTTTTTTTTTCCTGGTAAATTACTGCGTTTCAGTTCAATTTCAACTGAACAAGCATGATGACACAGACCAAAACCCTGCAGCTAGAAATAACAGTTAAGTTAAAGTCACAGTAAACAGGTATAAAAGGGTCCGACAGTGTAAACGTAATTACCAAGAACGTGTTTTTTCATCATTTTAAAAATCTATAGCTATGTAAAATGTTGTGGTTTTCTTTTCAGATGAATCAAATCCAAAATTAAATTTTACTCTATTTTTTCTATCTACTCCAAAAGCTCTATTTGTGTCTAAAGTTTACGTTTTAGTGTGACACCAGAGCTGCGAAGCTATTGCCTGCTGGTTTAGACAGGAATTTACATGTCGTAGCTCAATTGCAATAGTAAACATCCATCCATCCAATATCTATAGCACTTATCGGTCAGGGTTGTGGAGAAGCTGAAGCCAATCCCAGCTGACTTCGGATAAGAGGCGCGGCACATCCTGGGCAGGTCGCCAATCTATCTCAGGGCTAACACAGAGACGAACAGTCATTCACACTCACGTTCACACCTACGGGCCGTTTAGACTAGCCAGTTTACCTAATCTGCATGTCTTTGGACTGTGGGAGGAAACCAGAGCACCCGGAGGAAACCCACACAAGCATGGGGAGAACATGCGAACTCTGCACAGTAAGGCCCCAGCTGGCCGGCAGGTTCAAACTCAGAACCTTTTGCTGTGAGGCTAACCAACTGTGTAAATTGTACTTTTGTCCATAGTGTCTATTTAAGAGATGACAGCTGCTAGAATCCAGTTTAAAAGTACGCTATCATTAACAGGACATTCAGATAAACTTAAATTTCACAGGCAGCATGGTGGCACCGCAGGGAGAATTGCCAACTCATGGCTCTAGGGTTTCCTCCAGGATCTCAAAAAAAACAAACAAAAAAAAAAAAAGCCAGTAGGTGGATTGGCAGCTCTAAATTGCCCCAAGGTGTGAACAACTTTCATAATGTGTGTGTGCCTGGTGCACTTAGAGTGTTGTACACTGTGCTCCTGGGATTTCTGACACAGGTAAAAACTTTTATTTTTTCTGTAGTATTAGCATTTATGCATTAGTACTAGTTTTTGGGAAAAGTATCCCTAGTGTCCTACAGTGAATCAACCACATAGTTGAGCATTTAATCGTTAAGCAGTTGCTTACAGTCACTTAGCTTTGACATGGCAGGCATGACAAGTCTGAGTTTTGTAAAAATAAATACATAAATAATGTAAGTTTACATCTCATGTGATTTCTGTGACTTGCCTCACTGCTGATAAACAGAAATTATTACATTATAATTCTTAAACGAAATGAGGACGTAATACATAGCTTACTATAGCTAGCATAATATCCATCTATCCATTATCTATACTGCTTAGCCATTAAGGGTTGCAGGGAAGCTGGAGCCATTCCCAGCTGGCCTCGGGCGAGAGGTGACCTGGGCAGGTCGCCAATCTATCACAGGGCTTACATAGAAAGACCAACAACCATTCACACTCACATTCACACCTATGGGCTTGATTTCTATTCGCCTCAATTGTGAGTTGCTTTGTATTAAATCATGCCAAATTTGATGACATTAAATTAGGTTCGGATTTATTGTGCACAGAGTACGAGTATTTCATCTGCAGTACTCCTGCTCTATGTGTAGATTAAGATCCCCGAACCTCAGCTTGTGTTGCCCTGTATTGCCTATTAACTGCCTTGCCTGGAAGTGGAGTTATCCTATCAGGATATTTTAGTGGCATTTCAAGATTTAATATAATCCAAACACCAAAATCCAATCAGTTTCAAAATGCCGGCCGTACTGCTTTTCCCTTGTGATAACAGATATCAAACTTTGTTTTTGCAATAGTTTGTAATAAGAATAAAATTTTGCAATAAGAGTATCTGAGGCTCAGTAACTGCCAACAACGCTTCAGTTAATTCTCTGTAGCAAGTTCATGGTGTAGCTCTGACACTTTCACAGGCACACAGCGAAGCCAGCTTTGAGTTATTCAGGGCCAACTGATAAACTCTTGCAACAGTGAGGAGGTCTTACGTGAGCCTGGAACAAGTGTACGTAGTCGCTCCATTGAGAAAATATGCAGTGAAGCAACAACGTTATCTGTCTATCGATGAACTTCAGTCACAGACGTCACTCGGTGTCCTCTCTCTGAACCAGGCTGTTGACTGGTATTAACACGTTTGCCTCCTTTCTGATTTTAGATGAAGATAACTTGGCTATCATTATCATTAGTTAACATCAAGATATCATAAAATAGTAAATCAATACAGTTGTACATTTACACTTTGGTATAAGTGCAGAGGGATTTATATAAGGCAACTTTATCCCTAATTTGGGATATCTGGCCCATCACATGCATTTGTGCTCCTTGAACAGTGCTTGTTCCAGGTTTATTCCCTCTTTGCTGTTATAATAAGCTCCACTCTTCTGGGGAGGCTTTCCAGCGGATGTTGGAGCATGGCTGTGGGGATTTTTGCTCATTCAGCCACAAGAGCATTAGTGTGGTCGGGCACCGATATAGGGTGAGGAGGTCGGGGTTCCAGTTCATCCCAAAGCTGTTCAGTGGGGTCAGGGTTCTGTGCAGGAGTTCTTCCACTCCAAACTTGGGAAACCATGTCTTCATGGAGCTCGCTTTGTGCACAGGAGCATTGTCATGCTGGAACAGGTTTGGGCCTCTTAACTCCACTGAAGGGAAATTATAATGCTACAGCATACAAAGACAATTGTGTGGCTTTGTGGAAACAGTGTGGGAAGAACCGGTATTATGGGTGCGGTGGTCAGGTGTCCGCAAACTTTTGGCCATATAATACATATATATTCGCATTATTTGCAAATTCCATTTTTCCAGTGTGTGATACAAATGTTTTGGTAATGGCAATACGAATATACAAGCGGGTCCCAAAAGTCTCCATACACAAAGGTCTTCCAAAAGTTACTTAGTTTATATGATATATAATTTTTTCAGACAGACTTTAAGAATGCCTTTGACAAAAGAAGAACGTACTGAAATCATTAGCATGGCTAATGGAGAGATCATTTAAAGAGACATATTCGAAGTGCACTTACATGCATAACAGCAGATGTGTTGATACGTTTGACTTTACAAAAATCGTGTAGAGGACGTTTTGTAAATAAACTTACATTTTCCCTTTGGGACACCCTGTATTACATGGTAACACGTGGACACTCCTATCATACAGTGTTAACACCTTATATTCACTTGTGTGTGAGTTATACTGTTATATAAACCTTATATTTTAAAAGAAGATATTTATATGCATATTGAATATATGGCTTTACCTAATATTTGTAATTACACAAGGATCGAACCTTTCTATCATTCCATGATGGAGCTTTTTCTACTAATTTTAAGTAAAGGCATTGTCTTATTCTCGATAGGTAGGTAGATATTCTTGGCATTGTACAGGTACAACGAGATATCGTTTGGAGCATGCCCGTATAGGATATATAGTATACATTTGTAATAAAAACTAAAAGAATAAGAACTAAAAACAATAACAGTAAGTAACTATAATGTTTCTTTAGAAGAAACATACAATATTAAAATATTAAAAAAAATTGTTGCAGACATTGTCTTTTGGTGGATATGTTGAGTTTGACTTAACTGGGAAGTCAGAACTCGGAATTATGTAATTTTCGACCCACAAAGTGGGAAAAAAACTCACTGTAGTGAGTGATGCACTGTATATGATCCTCTTCCAAACAAAGAACTGTATAGTCAGTGTTATAGATTTGACAAGCAATTATGTCTGTATGTTAAGTGCCCTACACCAAAAAAAATTAAAATACAGTAGAACAGAATTGTTCGTTTTTGAGCAAGTTACGTTGATTTGATATCACTTGCCGAACTCGGGGTTGAGGAGAAAATCCCAATTTCGAGTAAGAATTCCGAGTTGAGGCGCATTACTCTGGTTTATTTGTCTATTTTGGAGTTATGAGTTTTAATCATGACAATTTTGTTTAATTTAATTTAGGGTAATTACTATTATACTTGAATAAATTATTATGTGCTGTCTAAAAAAATTCTCAAATGCCTGGGAATTTTACCAATAAAACTCTCATACTATCAGAAGATATATGAACTATTTTTAAGAATTTCTTTTACCTGACGAAATTAATTAAAAGTAAAAAAAAAAAAAAAAATGGTATAGAAGTGGGTTGTCTAGGAAAACTAAAAAAAAGTCTAGAAACGAATAAGATAGCGCAATAAAGGTAGAACCAGGTACTCGCACCACCCGTACAGTGAGTATTTGCTCATGAGATGCAATAAACCTCACCACACTGAGCATCCAATCATCTTGTCAAAGCCCAGAGTGCTTGGTCTGAGAGCTGAGCGGTGATTGGCTGAGAGCTCGGTCGAGCCTCCTGCCCTGCTGAAAATCAAGACAAGCAAACAATCAGTGTAATTTAGTTAATAAACAGGTAAGAATAACCCTTAACCTTTGTTGACCAGTTAACTGGTGTACTTTTTGACACACTGTAAGACAAACAGTGCTGAAGCTGTTACAAATTCCTAGAGGAAGGTGTTTTTTAGTTTTTGTGCCTACTGAGAAACGTGCGTGTCTGAGCCGGCACTGAAGTGGACATTGACACGCCGTTTGTGGGTGGACTTTGAGTTCAGCCGTGATTGCCGAGGAACGCCTCTCCAAGTGTCTGCAGAAATGATGGATTATATAAAGAGGAGAGATTAATCTTCCTTTCTTAATCCAAACTGTCTGATCCAGACACAAAACTACAGCCATTCCAAAGGGATTACCTGAGGACTGAACATGTAAGTAAACCTCGTTCTTCACTTTCTCTCGATTATCGATTAGTAAAATATATTAAAGGTTCAGAAGTACAGCAAGGTCTAAAAGCCTCAGCGCACCGTCCTGTATTTGATACTTATTATTAACAAAATACATTATTTAAAACAAATACATTTGAAACAGCAATATGAAACTGAAATGTATTTGCACGTCACATCATCGCTTATTTATTGTACTAATTTGTATAAAAACTACGTTAAATTGTAACACATGAACGCTCCTAAGACACTTTTAACTTATCTTCTAACGTCTATTGTGGACAGTCTGAACATTGGGCTCTTTGCTAGTCTCTCAAGTTGTAGATTTTCTGTGTTACACTACAGAATTTATATTTCAGTATGAAATCATGTTGAATACATGTGACTTGTTAGAAAAGTAACAAGGACAGTAGCGCACTGCAGAAAGCGTCTTTAAAACTATTAACAGAACTATTTAAACTGATTTCTGGACCCATTTTAAGTAAGGAAATTCTATTGGGAGATAATTTTGCCTATTTCTAAAAATGAAGATATTGAAGGTATTACAATTTTCTGCTGATAAAATTGCTTCATAAACTTACCATTACTTAAAAGTATTGTAAAAATGTCTAGAAATGAGGGTGTCTCTACTGTATAAGAAGAAAAATATTAGTGATTTTTATAAAATTTAAGATGTTTTTACCGCTGAAGATTCTTCTTTACTTTCTTCAGTGTATGATACAATTTCTCAGTTGTTCAATATATAATAATATTGCACAACTAAAGAATAATCATATTCCTCTATGATGACACCTGGGAAATCTTGGCATTTTAAATTCAGCATAGTGAGAAGGTGTGACTCAGGATGTTAATGGATAGACATGGATATATGAGCAAAATTGTTCAGTTTGATTAATAATCCTGCTGTGTTGTATTATCGCTGCTTGAAAAATTTCATTGGATACGACTTTTTTCCTGACTGAGTGCTTGTGATTCTGTTCTCGGTGCCTGTAGCTGGGATCATGGTGGGACTGAAGCCATCTGATGTTCCTCCTCCTTTGGGAGTGAAGGTACTGAGTGCAGGTACAGCCGCCTGCATCGCCGACCTTGTCACCTTCCCTTTGGACACGGCTAAAGTCAGGCTACAGGTACACGCGCGCACACACACACACACACACACACACACACACTCACACACACACACACACACACACACACACACACACACACGCGTCCTCACAGCCCAGAGCTCTGCATCAGTGTCTAGTTTGAACAGGATCACATGCAGTGTACTTGAACATTGACATGACATTTGATCATTTGAACCTATATTGACTTGCAAAGTATCTCGTTAACTACTTAGGATCAGTGAGACAGTTTGTTTATCAGAGATTGTCACCTTTCAGGTTAAACCCTGACCGATATACATGTTCTCAAGTCTATAGTTCCCAAAAAACATGCTGGTAGGTGTATTAACTGCCTCTAGGTGTGAATGAGTGAGTGTGTGTGTGTGTGTGTGTGTGTGTGTGTGTGTGTGTGTGTGTGTGTGTGTGTGTTTCCTCGTCACACCCAATGTTCCTGAGATTTCTAGCTCCAGATTCATCACAACCCTAACTAGTTGTTAGTGTTTATTAAAAATAGATGAATAAATGAATGAAAAATAATATTCGTAGCTCTTTAATTTTGGGGGGGGGGAGAGACACATTTCTAACAAATGCTGTAAATGAACATAAAACCTACATAAAAACATTGACTTTTTAAATATTTTTGCTTTGATGTGTACATTACTCAGGCTAGATAATCATCACTGATATTTCTGCATTAGGTATGTGATGTGTACGAGGCCAAAAAAAAAAAAAAAAAATGTCCTACAGCCACATAATTATTTGTGTCAAATAGGATTAGAATAATTTAACAGTGATACCAGTGATACACAATTAATGATAATGATATAGAAGCCATTTTCCCATGTGATCACAGCAGGGAAATGTGGACATTTGCATGAACGTTTAGATATGGAACATTAACTAATTTCTTCAGTTTGATTAATAACATATGACATCATAAGCGGTGGTGTAGTCGGGGTTATTTTTTTGACAGTAGCGTACTCTGTACTCTGATTGACCTACGTCTGGAAACATGCGAAAATGTTGCTTAAAGCGCGCATGAGAATGTTAGATCACATTCTGCTGAGGCTGCAACCTCAAAAGATCATTTTTCAAAGAAACATATCACACACATACTGTTCATGTGTAGCTGTTCAGGCATGCTAGTTTCTAACTCAGTGAAGTCAGTATCTGTTTAGTATCTAGCTAATAATACCTGTGAGGCTGTCCGTCCTTTCTCACGTCAGAGATTACATAGATACGCTCCGATTTATGCCGTTTCCTGTTCGGTGTTCAGATCCAGGGTGAGAAGGCGGCAGTAGAAGCTGCTAAGAACATCCGTTATCGTGGCGTGTTTGGGACGATCAGCACCATGGTGCGGACGGAGGGGCCTCGCTCGCTCTATAACGGCCTGGTGGCTGGCCTGCAGAGACAGATGGCCTTTGCATCCATACGAATCGGCCTCTATGACAACGTCAAGAGCTTCTACACAGGAGGCAAAGACAGTGAGTGAGATGGTGTATTGTGTGTTATATATATTATAGGTAATAATTATGTGCAAAAGAATGAACAAATACATTCAAGATAAGACCTAGGGATTGCATTCATAGTTTCTTCCAGCATTCATAGTTTATGTTTGCTGAATAGGTATACAGGGATATTTCTACAGTTTATGAATATATTTTCACATCACATCAATAATACAACAATTTGACTCTAAAATCTACCACAACATTGTCTTCATTTCCTAATTTAAGCCCGTTCATTCCATCTACAGACCCCAATGTAGGTATCCGGATCCTGGCTGGCTGCACCACAGGGGCCATGGCGGTTTCCATAGCTCAGCCCACAGATGTGGTGAAAGTACGCTTCCAGGCCCAGATGAACCTACATGGAGTCGCTCGTCGCTACAACGGGACCATGCAGGCGTACAGACAGATCTTCCTCCTGGAGGGCCTGCGTGGACTCTGGAAAGGTCTGTGGATTAATCTGTACAGAGACTGTACCTTTTATTGTGAGATACAAAGGCATATTCACCTTGATGTGCTTTTAGTTGTACACCATGTCTGTTTTATAATGGTGACTGATGTTATTTGCAAAAGTTTCTCGATCGTGGTCCTGGTGCTACTGTAGAGCAGTTTCCATTTTTTCTTGCTCTTTCATCAGGCAAAGTGGTGTGTTAGTGCAGGCAATTATTATTATAATTATTTTTTTGAAAATCTAAATTCAGACAAAATTTAAATCCATTTCCCTGGACTGAGACCGACTTGTTTACTTTAAAAAACGCTCCAACGAGAGTCTACAGGCAGCTGCTTAATATTTAATGCGCTACTATAAAGCACACATTCGAACACACAAGGAAGCTTACACAAGGTCTTATGATGAGACTGGGATGAGCTGATCTTATAGAGTTTTATCCAATTTTTTTAACACTGGAAAGTCATGCCAGCCTTGTCTGATTAGATCAGATCAGAATTTTTAGTCATTTCTCACATTTTTCTAATTTCCACTAAACATTGTAATAATAAACATTTCTCAAAATCACATATTTGTTTTTGTTAGATGTTCAAAATGTAGAATATTTAAAATGAGGCCATTTAATAAAAAGCTATACTCTCTAAAATATAGGGTAATAAAAAAATGTGCCATGTATATATAAATATATATCTATATATCTATATAGATAGATATATAGATATAAGGTAATGAATATATAAAGACTGCAAGTTCAACAACTTCCCTTGGACTTTCATTAGAACTTTGATTAGAGGTTTGATGTGCTGGATAGAGATTACAAAAATGGAGTGCAGGGAATTCAGAACCACAATGGTAAAACATTGGATTAGAAGAATGTAAAAATGTCTAAATGAAATGATGAGTTATGGGAAAAACGACGATTAAAGCCGCACGACTTGCTGAAACTGCTTTACCCGCAGATTTGATTTCATGTGAAAGTAATTGAAAGTTTCCTCTCACAAAACAACAACATGCTGGTAGGTGAACTGGTGACTCTAAACTGCCCCTTGGTGTGAATTACTGTGTGAATGTGTGTGCATGGTGCTCTGGTGTACTCGGTGATAACGTGCACACTGAAGATGAATGAAAGAGTGAAGTATCCTAATGATGCATTTGATTATCTTTCAGGAACGCTACCCAACATCACCAGGAACGCCTTGGTCAACTGCACAGAGCTCGTGTCTTATGATCTAATCAAAGAAGCTATTCTTGGACACAAGCTAATGTCAGGTATGTGTGCTCGAAAACTACTGAATGACTGACATGTCACCCATGCTCATCGGCTAACAATGCTAATGATGAAACTGACAATGGGTGCTCAAACTGTTTATGAGCAGCCTTTAAAAAAAAATTAATCAACTATTCCCAGTGCTGATCTGAGATCCTCTAAACCTTTCACTGGTCAGCGCACACACCCAGAACAAATCGCACGATTCCAGTTGAGGCCAGTTTACTAGGTCAGAATCCAACAACAGCATCTGTTTAATTACAACACTGATTGGTCAAAAATACACACACCTCCTGTTCTCTCTCCAGCCTGCTCATATAAATGCCTTGGCTGATTATTTAATACAGAACATCTTGTGAGATAAAGCAAGTCTTTTATTGCTCCATTCACAAGATGCTTAACTGAGTTTATAAGGCAACCTTTATCACTTGGACTTTATACTGTAGGTTATATTACGGATCAGGTTAAAAAATAGGTTACATAAGGATGATATCATAATGATTTTGGTATCCAC
This sequence comes from Notoglanidium maculatum, assembly GCA_030068355.1. Taxonomy (NCBI): domain Eukaryota; kingdom Metazoa; phylum Chordata; class Actinopteri; order Siluriformes; family Auchenoglanididae; genus Notoglanidium; species Notoglanidium maculatum. Next base: position 662,798 of record JAQQZX010000039.1, on the reverse strand, counting down.
ACATCTCCTGGGGGCATTTTAAATTAAAATGAAAATGATCTCATTATTGAAGAAGCCGTAATCCAAATATATAATGAATAAAAGTGCTTCTTAGTTTGGCTCATTGAAGGACAAAACATGTTTGCAGATGTTGCTCATGCAGATGTTCTCTGAAGTATAGAGCACTACTTGCCAGGTATTGCTGAATGCCGATAGGACAGGGCCAAAGGTGTGACAGACCTGAGAAACACTATATTCTGTGTAATCAGCTTCGCAGAAATGCACAGTTGCACAACCTGCTAGATTATATAACAGCACATGGAGAAATCCAAGCATGGATTTTCTATTCATTAATATTTGCCTATGCAGAAGAGGGAAAATGGACAGCATGTGTGTCAGCAGATTGTAGATGTTCAGCAGTGTCAGCATTAACGTGCTACAGCCACAGTTGCCTATAAAAAAGTAGAACATGCCTATCTACTGAATAATACATTGATTCTAAATTTTGAGTATTATTTATTCGGAAATATATAATGTAAGTTTCACGCCTTTGGAATAACGAATTTAATGTTAATTTAAACACATCACTAGGCAAAAAAAAAAAGAAAAAAAAAAAAAAAAGGCACCAGAATAATAACTAAAGCTAAATTTTCCATGGGCTGCATTTGCATTTTGGAACATTACAGGCTCTTTTAATATTTCATGCATTTTCCACTCCCTATTTCTTAAAAACATGTTTTCTCCTGAAAGACCGAATCAATTACATGCTTTCAGAGTGACGTATTTTAACCCATCATAACATACGATAGCCAACCCCACACACTACTGTCCCAAAACACAGGCCTTTAAACCAAACCTAGACTTTTACAGTATCTATGAACACCAGTCACCAAAAATATTGTCCTGAAACAAGTTCAAGTTTTAAGAGCAGGTCTCAACTTGTACCAGCTAACCACCTAGCCTAGCTCGCGATCTAGATTACATTTATTATCATCAGTAATAAAGATGAAATAAAGATTGCTTTGGCAGTAAAGATGGTGTTTGCCTTCACTTTGGCTTTGGAGGCAGAAAATCAAGAGAGAATAAGGCGCTGCTTGTATCCATAGTTAAAATGAGACAGGTCCATGGAAGATACACCATATGACCAAATGTTTGTAGACGCCTCACCATCAATTTCCCAAACCTGTTCCTGAGCACAAACGGAGCTCCATCATCAGCGTCTGACCTCACTAATGCTCTTGTGGCTGAATGAATACAAGTCTGTGGAAAGCCTTCCTGGAAGATTATTATAACAGCAAATGGGGACGAAATCTGGAATGGAATGTTCAACAAGCACATATGGGCCAGGTGTCCACAAACTTTTGACCATTTAGCGTACTGATGACCAATGAACATCTGAAAACATTTATCATCTCTGGATAAATTGCAAGGTTCAAATACTGACATCACCAACGAGACCGTTTCCTTCTTACTGCTATTTTCTGAAAATTGCATTTAAACATTTACCGTGGACTTTAGTATTGCTTGCAGTTGTACATGTTATAACAGTTCTGTGTATATTATTATATTATTAGTAGTAAAACATCAGAACCTCACCATTACTGTCTCATAACAGACAACCTGCCGTGTCATTTCCTTTCTGCGTTCGGCGCCGGATTCATCACCACCGTCATCGCCTCTCCTGTGGATGTGGTGAAGACTCGCTACATGAACTCCCCTCCTGGTCAGTACAAAAGTGCCATCAACTGTGCCTGGACCATGATGACCAAAGAAGGACCTACAGCCTTCTACAAAGGGTAAAAGAAACCTTCACATGCTTTCTCACTCATTTCAGCCTGTCCATCAATCAACCAAATAACCAGTTATAATGAATTTAGAAGTAATGAATTTAAAAGACTAATTCATTTTTTTCTCGCTTCTCTTATTCACCTCTTCTGGTTAAAGCAATTTTGTAGCCAGTCAGTCAAGACTATTCCACTTCTTTAGTATTGAGCTGGAGCTAGCAGGTCTTCACATGCTAGCTAGTTACACATGGGTGTGATGGGCCATACAGTGTATGTTTTCTGAAACTCCATACTTTTCCAGAATACTGGATTCATAAACATGCATGTTGTATTCCATGTATAAATAATGCAGGTTGCATTAATTCCTGCTATAACTGTCCTTGGGACTTTCTCGTCAATGAGCACCTGAATTACACTTCCCATCAGCCCATGCACCTCACGCGTCCCTAAGTTTTTGCACCTGCTTTCAGCAATTTTCGAGCTATTTAAGCTCTTGCTGTCAATTCTGTTACAGCTTAAATTCTAGTTAATGCCTAAACCCTTGTTGTTGTCTTTGTTCTTGCCATTGCCTTGTTTATCTCATAACCCAGTGATTTTGACCTGTGCCTGTTTTTCTTGGACTATTGCCTCATGAGTTCAGATTTTGTCTTCCTGCTGTTTATTAAAGATTTACCTGCACTTACATGTCTCAGGAAAAACCTGACAATATTCTGGTTTAATTTGTGATATCTGACATTGGTGCGTCCATTTCCTTCTAGATTCGTGCCTTCGTTTCTCAGACTGGGATCATGGAACATCGTCATGTTTGTGTCGTTCGAGCAGCTGAAGAGAGCCATGATGGCCTCTAAAAAAAAGATGGAAGCCACGATGTAGACAGAAAGACTGCTGCTCCATTGTTAAACGCACTGACTCGATAAACAAGCTGCCATTTGTGGTGCTGAAGGAAAACCAGCAAAATCACATGGCTGAATATTTAATTTATTAGTCTGAACGAAAGGAAAAGAGGAAGAACGCTCACCCTAAGCTTTACTCTATACAGCGCTTTGAGAGAGATGAAAGTGTAGCCGGTTCATGTTTACTGCATGACAAGAATTATAATTTTTCTCAGAGCCTGGTGTGTTTGTGTGCACGCATGTGTGTATAATGCCGGTATTGCGGGAGCAGGTAGATGATGAAAAGCCACATTCTGCACTTTTTCACTAACCTACTGTACCTTCAATGTGGCTGTACACACAATACTGTCCATAAACAGATACTTTTTATAATTATTATTAATACTAATTAATCCTTTGTTTAAAAAAGGACAATGTGGTTTTTAATTTATGTTGAACTGTTTACTGTTTGTTTACTCACCGCTCGATAGCTGTAAGCTTGCAGGAGAAAAGTGCAAGCTTCGACAGCAAACAACCTGAAACGTCAAAGTCCATTTCTAAAATAAATACATATTTAGGTACAGCTTCCAGTTTGTTGTTTTTATTTAGGTCACTCAACTCTGTATCTACTTACCATCTCTACACCTACCTTTACCACATCTTTCAACTTCCAAGTTGAATATACAGTACTGGGCAAAAGTCAAGAGCCATCCTATTTTTTTATTTATTTATTTTTTGTACAAATTGTGTTATAGAGATGTCTTTTATTAATTCTGCATAACGGTCATTTAAAAACAAAAACATTTCAGATTTCCAAACATTACTTTCCCAAAAATAATTTGGATATGAAAAAAACATTTGCATTGTACGTGTCAGTTAAGAAAGCAACATATTACATAAGAGCCCACAAAAAAAAAAAAAAACACCAAACATAATGAAGGCTTCTGGGTTTTGCTCCAAAAACAGAAGCAAGAGTGACAGTCAAAGTCTCCAGACGAACTGCGGCAGATTCTCCAAGAAGCTCAGTAAAAACTTACAGCTCATTTCCTTTGTTTACTTTATTACAGTTTTTCTTTTAAGTAGAAAGATTTAATGCCATTATTTCTGAAATCATCTTTATTCAAAAAAGGGTGACTCGAGACTTTTGTATAGTATTGTATGTCAAATATAAAACACTGTGAATACCACTAATGCATTTATTAGCATTAGCCATGTAGCCAGCTGTAATACAGGAGACATTACATAACATTTAACTCTGCAACGAGCTGCTATGTTGTTTAGTTTAGCAGACATAAAGAAATAGTTTGGCCAAAAAAAATTGTAACATAAATGTAGCATCAGCAAAGAACATGTCCACAGTTTGCATTCTTTAGTTTTACACTAAAATAAAGAAGCAAATGTAACTGATAAGTCGTGAAAGCTAGCTCTACATTCACACAAGCATGTCGCCTGTAGCTTCTCTGGTGAGCGTTTGATTTACGTTACATGGCAGATTAGAGACATACGCCAACTCATTAGAGGCACTGACAATCTCTGCTACTTCCTTAAAAGCTTTATTGTTCTTTTCCGTCTCTGTACACATTTCCTGTATGAGAAGGTCCCATACAAGAAGATTAGATGAAACAACAATTCTACATTTTTTTTCTCTTTTCACACATCAAACAGAACGTGGGAGCAAACTGCAGACAGGAATTAAAGTTGGGAGTTGAAGAAACATCAGACCACAAGCCGTCTGACTGGTCAGCGGAATCATACCGGCCAATCGTTTGCTTGCTGCACGGTCACTGAAATCGTGCTTCCATGTAACGCACGTACATGGAAAATGATTTATCACTTGTCGTTGCTAGTGTGAACATCTCTAGTTCAGCATCATGCCAGTGTAGAGCATATATTTTCTTCAAAGAGCTTTCAAGTGGTTCATTAGAAGCAAATCTATCAAACAGGTTTGCTTGTACACTCCGGGTCAAAAAGAATGGATCAAATTTTCATACAAATCTTCTGACCAACTAACTCTGAGCTTGACCCATTCTTTGCCCAGGAGTGTACACTTTCTTACACTTTATAACACACTGTTGTCTACACAAAGGGGCAAAGCCTAACCCTAACACCAATACATCAGTAGCTCCATGTGGAAGCTGATTTTTTCGCCTCCCTTAGCACGCAGTTTGGTGTCACTTGGTGCAAACAATGCCTCAGGTAGGAGATCCAAATTTAGAAGATCTTTGATATAGAATTACAATGGTTATGAAATTGCAAACAATGCTGACAGCTACATTATTTCTTCGAGGAAAGCATGCGCACAACGCTAAATCAGACAATGTAAATTTCCCTTATTTGTTAGCAGACGTCGACGTAGGTTATTCCCGACAGTTTAAAAAAAAAAAAAAAAAAAAAAAAAAGGAATAATGGAAATGTCATTTTAGGCCAACCTATGACTTTAAACTTGAACACTAGTATACAGTATTTTCACGGTTACTGATTACAGAACAACACACTGTACAATACATAAACCACTAAAATCTGTTATTAAGCTAAACTAGTGTTTGGTAGCACACCAAAAGCATTAAAACATGCAAAAACATACCGAATTGTCCATGTGCGAGACAACTGACCATAACACAAGTTTCATTTGGATCATATATACGATTTTCCCTATAGTCATAAATATCAAACTCCTGAGATGAACACTGAGGAAACCAACAGGAACCATAAATATAACTCAAATTTCAAGTATAAGGAGAATTGTTGATCATTTTAAGTAAGTCCAAAATAAAACAAAATCTATTAGTGAGTGGTGGTTGGTGGTGACACAATTCGACTCGTGCTCAACAATGATCTTTAAGGATTATAAATCTCTTACTTCTTACTGTGGTTAAAAACAGGAAGCATAGGAGAGGGATTGCTTAAAAGCTATTATTCAGTCATCTTTTTTTTTTTTTTTTTTTTTTTTTTTTTTTTTTTTAAATCAGTCATAGAACTAAAACTCTCAGTCATCTGGGCAGGCTTTCGAGTCAATCTTTAAGATGAGGCAGACATCCGGCTCCAGGAGGAACCCTTTCACCTTGTCGTGGAACTTCTCTCGGTAGATGTTAAACTCCATGATGCTCGCAGGCTTTTCTTCCACCCAGAACTTATCAAACTCATATGCCAGGTAACCTGAGGTGGAAAAAAACAAAACAAAACAACCACAAAAACACCATGTTTGTAATATATTTATAGAAATACAGACAAAGCTAAAATGCACAAAATACTGTACTTTTGGATGCTAGCTTGACTATCAGAGTATCTTTGAAAAATTATTATAGCAGAGCACTGTTCAATTCTCCATCAAAATCTTTCTTATTTTTTTTTTTAATTCAGCAGGTACAGATAACACGCAGTTACAAAAATTAAACCTTGGAGTTGTCAGTGTTAAAAAAACACAAAAACAAAACACAAATTAAAAAAAAAAAAAGTAAAAGTCTGGGTAAAATCGCCTGAATGCTGAACCAAGACAACATTTCTGACTTTTGTTAAAAAAAATAAACTGGTTAAAAGAAGAAAAAAAAAAAAGGCATAATGTGGCGGCCCTTTATTTATTTATTTTTTTGGACAAATGTGTTGCATTTCTGGTGCAAGACTACAATTTACTAGTGAGATTGCACCCCCTCTAGAGGACAAATAATGAATTGATCATAAAGCACGCTGCTTGTTTACAGAAGCTGATATCTGTTTTACTTGCATGCTTGAGCTTGAGTTTTTTTTTTACTTCATCTTGTAATCTATTGTCCTCATTGAGAAGTCTTTACACCCTCTGAAAACCACCGGGTCATGTACTAGTACACGTAAGACTGGTAGGGTTTAAGGGTTATGAGCTGACTCACAGTAAAGCTGGTGGAAGTGGAGCATGTGCGGTTTCCCCGCCACAGCGTTGTAGAAGTGAGGCTTCAAAGCACCGCTCCTCAGCAAACTGTAGGCCATCTCAGTCAGGTTAATACCCACTATGGCGTAAGAGTACCTGTGTGGAGAAACACACCAACCGTTAGGTTAGAATGGAATATACCATTTTAGTCTGAAAGAAAACAGTGCACACTTATTTTCAACATAATTAAATAGATAAAAGGCTGCAAATGGTTTACCCCAGCGAGGGATGGTTGGCATGGGACAGGACATGCCGTGCTGCTTTAGTGTAGTTCTCACTGAAAAACCTTTTTTGACACACACACACACACACACACACACACACACACACACACACACATTCTCAAAAGCACCAAAAACAACTCTGAACAGATTACAGATAACTCTGCATTGATTATTAACACAGACATTTCTGATGTCCTAAGACTTACACAAGGTTTACCAGGCCAAGCATGCCCATCCCTCTGAAGTCAGTCTTCGGGTCATCACCTTGAAAGCCGATGTTGCCCCACTGCTTTGTGATTCGAGATTCCAGTTTAACGGACGGCATCAGCAAATCCCACAACTAACCAATAAATCATTAAACAACAATGTGGTTTAATATTTGTAGTTCATGTACTCGATCTCTTAAACATATTTGAAATGTTCTATTTACATCATCTCCCATTAAAATGCAATGGATTTCCCACCCAACCTCTTCTGGGTTTTAACTACTTAAGAATATACGCGCGTGTGTGTGTGTGTGTGTGTGTGTGTGTGTGTGTGTGTGTGTGTGTGAGTGAATGGGGAAAAATATTTAAAAATTCCCTTCGGCTACACCCGTTAGGGGTTGCCACAGCAGAGCCACTTTTGTCCGCATGTCTGATTTGGCTAAGTTTTTACGCCGGATGCCCTTCCTGACACAACCCTGCCATTTATCCGGGCTTGGGACCGGCACTCGGAACTACACTAGACTGTGAACTCCCTTGTGGCTGGGTTGGCTTCCCTGCCTGGGAAACGAACACGGGCCGCAGCGGTGGGTAAGCTTATTGTTGCCACAAAACAAGTTAGTTCCTGTTATCACTTACGTTATAGCAGCAATAAGCAGTTGTACCCTCCTGTAATCAATAGAACTTGGAAATATGAAAACACAATCTCTGACAGGAAACAGTCCAATGGTACAGTCACTCAGCTCGGAATTCCAAGTCAGGAACTTGGGCGAGGTGGATGTTGCCAGAGTTCCCAAATTGGAATTCTGAGTTCTCGGACACAAACAGACCCGACATTACAATAACACGGAGGCGAACCGTTAACGATAAACAGAATTCCCTTTGCATAATTTTCTACTTGATATGAAGCTTTTACGCTGTGAAAAGACGTTTCAACAGTTCACATTTCTAATGTAATTCTGCTAATTTCCGCGCAAATGTACCAACACGATAAGACAACTGCAGCAGGACATCACCGCGAGCTGAGACGTACAGCTGACAGTTGACCTACATTTGACAGTCGGCAAATCATTTCTCTTTTCAACTGCACAATTAACAAATATATTTCTATATTAATTCCAGTTTCACGAAAAAAAGAAATTATGAGTTGTTATGATTTCTGTTTTTTTTTTATTTCTCTCTACATTCACTCCTAACCACCAAACCAACGAGTGATGCCTGTGCAAACAAATAATCTTCCAGCATACAGCAGGCATTCAGACAGATCAGCGCCGCAGTGCCTCTTAGAGCCTATTCAGTGTAATCAGGGGCTGAAGGGGCTGTATACTGATTGCCAAAGAGCCCCCGTTGGCCTACTGAGTCAGGCACTCGACCCTCAGTTACTCGGCTACAGGACCGGACTCTGCCCAGTCAAAGAACAACCGCCAAATAAATACATGCACACTGACTTAATTACTGCCAAATAGTGCAATACATCAACTGCACAGAAACGTGTCCCAAATTTACATTACATCATGGCAAAATATGAAGGACTCTTTGTTTCTTGAGACCTTGGGTGTGAGAAAGGTGCGACATAAAATAAACCTATTCTTCTTCTACTTCTTTTTATTATATTATTATTATTATTATATATTTTTTGTTTAACTATGAGAATTTTACCCCTAGGTCCGTAGCGAATGTTTATCAATAAGAATTCTGTTTTTATGATGCATTTTCACCAAACGAAGCAAAGGTCCAGTGTCTGTTACGGTTCCTGACGGTTCCCCATTACGGTCCAAAGGTTTATATATTTAAAAAAAATAATAAAAATAGAGCAATCCTGTAATAGAATAATAGATTTGATGCGTGCCAGTTGTCATCGTTTTCTTTATTAAAGTGAAACTACACTTTTGATATTCACTGTTTATCTTTCACACCGCAGTCACACACGCTAGCTTGTATCTAAGCAAACGATGTTGTTGCGCGTCGATGCATGACGTATTCGCCTAAAACAGGTACTGCCAGATAACCACGTTCGTTCTTGCAGATGTGTAGTGTTTAAGAACTGATAAGCAGAACCGAAATTTAAAAAAAAAAAGAAAAAAAAAAAAAAAAAAAAAAAAAAAAAAAGAGAGCTCTCCAGTACTGGATATATATGTTTTTCATGTCCTGTGTCCTTGCACCTTTTTTGGCTTTTTCTTTCAGGTGAATTTTATTCATATTTGGTCTGACCTCTGCTGTATCACTGTAGACAGGTTTCAAAAATCCTTCATGCCGCGGTTAAACCATGCGCATCAGCTCCGCTGAAGCACAGTAACGGATCTGACTCAAGCGTAATCACTCACCTTAAGAAGCATTTTCTCGTGTTCTTCATTTTCGGAGTCAAACACCTCTTTTCTTAGCTCCTCAACCGTCGTGAACAGGGTGTTATAGCCACTTATTTGTATGAGGCATTGATGAAGATTCACCTTAAACCTACAATTTTTAATTGCAATAACGATTAATATAATGAAAAGAGCATCACTATGATACATTTTGAAAACAATGTTAACTGAAGTTTTTGGGAAAACAAGCTCTACTGTAGTCACATTTACTTGGGATCTTTTTGCTCTTTGATATTCTTCTCTTTCACGATGTGGGTCACGCAGCCCTCCACCGCGCCTTCCTTCACATTCACAGCATCTTGCAGGACCTGAACACACGACAGACACATTTAATTTAGTCTGAGAGAAAACGGCATTCAAAATGTCTTATAATCAGTAAAACAACAAGCTAATGTTCACACCGAGTCTGATTATCAGAATGGACTTTTTTCCTCCGAAAATAAAAGGTAAGAAATCTTTGAGCATTTCACAGATGGTCACTGAGCAAATACTTCATTTATCTGCCTCAACTTTTCATAACTTGGTGAGTTTCTAAAAAATGTCACTAAATAACAAAAATAAAAAGACGCCTAAAAATTACACTTCCACAGGTTTCATGACTGAAATTAACAGGGTTACATTCGAAATTCAATTTTAATTCATTTTTCCCTCTGCTTAGAGACATAAATGTCACATTTGAACCAAATAATCACTTCTTCTGTGATAACATTAAACGTCAAAAATTCCCAGTGCTTAAATTTCAAAATGCTAAAAAGCGCTGGAAACTTGTGAGTGTAAATATTAATTCTGCGCAAAACATATCATCCTAGCACAATAACAAACCTGAACTTAAACAAATATACAAACAAGCAAGCAAACAAACCAGACTAAAAAAGGTTGGGTTAGCCTTGACTTTGCCTAATGAGGCTCTAGCGTGAAATCTAATTTATTTATTACATCATTCTGTCTTGATCTGTTTTACACGAGGTATCATTAAGTGTTGTCATGGTGGAGAAATGTAACTCACCTTGTTTTTTGACGATGTCAAGGAGTTTTCTGAAATGAGAAAAATAAAGACAGTGTCAAATTCTCTCATCATTAATACAGCTGGATCAAGTGCAATGAACGTCTGTGAAAATACAACCGAAGTAAAATTTTGAAAAGAAATTGACAATTGGGATTTTTTTGGTAAGAGAAATTGCTGAAAATATCTGGGAACGTCAATGATACTTGGTCATGCATCTATGTACTTAACAGCCACTTCTACTGTATGACATGAAACTTAGTGGTAAATAAAGATAAGCCTGGAGAATAATACACTATATGGCCACTAGATAGCGCAGACACAATGTGTTTAAAAGGAAAAAACTATTAAACAAAAGAGATAATGCACAGGTTTGCTATTAGCTCCTAAAAATCCAGTGTAGAAGTATAGGAGACATCGGTGCAAAAGCTGGACTCAAAGTCCCAGAATGCAATGCGGGCCCAGCCGAGTTATGTCAGAAACCCGGCTCAGCTAGTTATTGATCTACAAGATCAAGAGCGTGATGGTTGTGTTAGTATGAACGTTAACACTTTGAAAGCTAACTTGTTTAAAGTGTACAGATAAGGAGGTGAGAGAGCTGGATAGATTAAAGCGCCGCTGCATCGCTCTCTTTATGTAGCGTGAGGGCTGTATCCCACTTGCATCACTAACATCAGGTAGTCGAATTGCATTGTGGGTAACATAGGAAACCATTAACCAAAGTAAAAGAAGTTTAAACTGAAAAGGTTATCTCACAGTCTTATTACAAAATCAATAACAAACGCTATTGCTGATTATAAAGATTAATCCAGGTTCAGGTTGACGTATCAGTGTACCAGCTCACAGTGGGCCTCACCGATCCGTGTGGTCCTCGGCGCTCCAGGCTCATATCCGTGGCAGATCCGCTGCAGCTCACATGTTCCTGTAATTTGTCTGACAAACCATTTCAACCAGAACCGCAGAAACGAGGTATACAGGAACTGCCAGATAGAGCCCAACATCATCTGTAGCACTAAATAAAAAAAAAACAAAACAAAAAGGATCATCAGTCAGGAAGGGCAAAGCTGTGTTAAACAGCCGAGTGATTCCGTGACTCTTAGCGTAGCACTGATGATATATTTATGTCACAAAGTCTTCTACACAATAACTTAGTAAACAGCATTTTCATCCGTTCTGTCTGTCCTCGAACGGGTTTCCTCAGAGTACTCCAGTTTTCTCCACTAGGTATCAACACCTCAGTTTGTAACTGGATATTAGACCTTCTCACAAACAGACCTCAGACAGTACGGGTTGGAAATAACATCTCTGAGACAACAACTGTAAACACTGGAGTTCCTCAGGGCTGTGTTTTAAGCCCTCGGTTGTTCACCTTGATGAATCATGACTGCTGTGCCAAGTTCAACACGAACCACATCATCAAGTTTGCGGACGACACAACAGTTGTGGGTCTCATCAGTAACGACGACGACTCGGCCTACAGAGAAGAGGTGAATCAACTCGCTGTCTGG
>JAQQZX010000039.1:634379-646920 GCA_030068355.1 Notoglanidium maculatum | reverse complement strand
ACAGGCCATTAGACTTCTCAACTCACTTTAATACATGCACTACATATTCTTAATCTGCATTCTCCTCTCGCTCTCTCACACACACACACACACACACACACACACACACACAGAGAGAACATCTCCATAACACACACTAAAACACATCTTCATATTTATTATACTCTGCTGCTATTACCTATTTTGATTGTAGAATAATTATCACTCATTCACTTCACCTCACCAGTGTTACTGAGTGTCCAAGTTACACTATATTTAAGTAATTTACATTTACATTTTGTGAAACACCGCAAATGTAAGACACTGTGCAATATTTGACTTTTTTTTTCCTTTTCTGTGCAATATTTGACTCTGCAAATTTTTAACTCAGTGCAATATTTAACCCTGTGCAAAATAGTCGTCCTCGTATTAGTAGTAGTCCTCCTAGTATTACTGTACTGTGTGTAGTCTGTAGTATGTGCTATGGTCTGTTCTGTATGTCACGTGTGTCATGTCTAGTATGTCCTTAGGTTATGTATGTCCTTGTGTTTTTGCACATTGAGCCAGGAGAAACGCAATTTCGTTCTACTACGCAGTCTTGAATTGTATGGTCTGAATGACAAAGTTCACTTTGACTTTGACTTGACTTTTGAAATAATATTTTTGCCTGAAATAGGTGTATGTGTGTATATATATATATATATATATATATCCCCAATGTCATGGATTCATGCCCACCTGACAGAATTACAAGCGGTGTCCCAAATCCCTATAGTGCACTAGTAGTGCACTTATATAAGTAGTAGCTAGCTAGTAAAGAACTGTTCAGGAGTGAACTGCAAAATAAAGAAAAGTACTGTTAAAAAAGTTAAACTAATTTCCTATCTAATAGGCTAACCTAATTAGAAATTAGAAGTAAGTACAAATGAAAGATAAGTCCATTAACGCTCCAGTTAGCTAGCTAGCTAACAAGCTAAGTAACTCAAACAGGTTGTCAGTAGTTACCAATATAGACAGTTAGCTTAGTTTGCTAGCTAGCCGGTCCCCAATAGATTATGGAATAACAGTTTTTTTCTTACTCCACTCTGCTCCTTGAACACGAAAATAATCCTTGGGCAACTTCAGTTGAAGAAACCGTGCAAACAAAACAAACAAAAAACAATCTGTTTAATTCGGAGTTAGCTAAAATGCTAACTGGCGTAGAACCAACTCTCTGAAGTGCATTCTGTCCTCATGCGATGGCCGGATTCGAACTGTATCTCAAACGTGATAGCTAGTGCACTACGTAGGGTGTACAATCCTCTGGTTTCACGTCGGTGTAGTCTACCTATATAGGGACTATGAACTCATTTGGAATGCATCCAAGTGCTTATGGCGCACGCGCGGAAAATTTATTACCCGTCCATTTTAAAGGCAGGACGGATTTCCGGCCACTAGATGGCGGCAGTTCACCGCAAATACATAAGGCGCCGTAATAAACAGTTGATTTCTCTTTCTGGCTTTTCACCAATTATACAATTACAAATGACCTAATCCTGTCAGAAAATATCAAGTATAAAAATAATATTGATACTAATTTTGGCATTCAGAAAGCACAACACATCAAACCTTGAGGAGAAGACCACATTGGATTTCATTTATGTCAGCCAAGAACAGGAATTAGAGGCCATAGTGGGTACAGACTCACAGAAAATAGACAGCTGAAGATTGAAACTTACACCTACACTGAATTTTGCTGTACTTATTCAATGACAATAAAACATATTTGTGTGTAGGCCCACAGGAAGCAATTTTTCTACATGGAAAAATTATGACAAATGACTTTCTCCCTGCAGCAAAGAGTTGCGTTATCTACATGCATTGGTTCTTTTATCTTTTTTTTTTTTTTAATGTTTTATCTGGCATGTAGATGTACTTATAATTATGCAGATCCTGCAGCCCATCTGTTGCCATTATCCTCCACCAAAAATAGCCAGTGGTGGTCCTGTGGTAGTGTTGGACAAGGTGGAGGGGTGCTGACAAAATGCCACATGGTAGGTTTATAAGAAACAAAAAGGTTAAATAGTGCACTTAATAACTCCATTATGGGTTGTAAGTGCACTACAGATTTCATAGTGATTGTACTATGTAGAATAGCTACATAAGGATGACGGAGTCACTTGGGATATAAACCAATCTGGCTCATGAAGAATGGTTGTCCCACAGCAAACTAATACTATATATTCTATATAATGCACTACATAGGGTGTATTTATTAGCACGTTTAGCAGTTAGGAGCCATTCGGGTTTAAATACTATATTTCTTTCTTTCTTTCTTTCTTTTTCCTGTCTAACATCTATGTAAGAGCTTTATAACAAGCATTTCTGTATGTCACTCTGGATAAAAGTGTCCTCTTAATGTTGCAAATAAAATAAATGAAATGTAATGACAACTTATGTAAAGATAATACATTACTAAAAAGCTTAATTAAAGTTCTAGTTTGATTTCTTGTTTAAAATGTCTTCTAAAAATTTATTCGTTTTTTTTATATATATATATTAGCTGTTACATATTGAGTTGGTATTGATGCGTTAAGCTCTTATGTCTGTTCAATATTGAGGTCTCGGGATAAGTTATGCAGAGCAGCCTACACAATTTTCTGCAGAATATTGCAGTAAACATTTTTCATGTCTGCCTAAAGACAGCAATGCATCATGGGAGAAGCAAACTTCTGCAAAATCATTCATTCTCCTTCAGCATCTCAGTTGGGATTCCTTAGGCAGAGGTCATCAGTCCACACTGTGCTCTCTCTCTCTCTCTCTCTCTCTCTCTCTCTCTCTCTCTCTCTCTCTCTCTGTGACCTTGTGTATGTATGTGTATGTGTGTGTTTGTGTTTAAGTGTGCATGTGACAGTAAGCAATAAAATCACAACAAATAGAGTAATAAATAACACATTTGTATTGACTCCAGTTGATTCCATCCGGTAAGACATGAAGATAGTCAAGTTAAGTGTGTAGAATATGGGAAATTTCAATTCATACACTTTCAGGTCACTGTATGATTTTCAGCTTAGTTGCATATAGGCAAAGAAATTCAACATTACCCAAACCAAATACATCTTAATTGCAGCCTTTATAAGTGTATGAATGTGCATCCATGTCGGATCGCTGCTGTAGCACTTTGTTTAAGCACTTGTTTGGATAGAATTGGCAAATATTTAAATTGGATAGAAACAATTAAAAAGAATAATTATAAACAGGCAACCAATAAAACGGTGATGGAGAAATCATGAAACCATCAGACTATTTTTATGTATGTTATTTTGGCACAATCTAATACGCAGGCCAGTTGCTATAGTGCTAATCTTATAGAGCTTTAATTAGCATTTGGCCCAGTTTTATAATCTTGTGTGGGGGTGATAAAACTTTGTGCAGTCAGGAATTGCTGTAACTGTAAAATAAATTTCATGGCCCCCGTTGGTATAGAACATACTCAAAATATTCACATATTAAAATCGTAATTTGAGTGTATACAACAATATTCTGGCTATGTATTAAAGCCAAGATGCTTTTTATTCCAGAAATTTACTTTAACAGAACACATTAGGATACATGTTTTTGGAGGTTGGGACCAAACCCATAGCCTAGTAAACTATAAGAACTCAATACCAAATAATAATGGTGGGTTGTGATTTCCACTATATTGTAAAGCAATAATAATAATAATACTAAAAAAAAAAGGACTATGGATCCATGTATTCTCACAAAAAAGTCTTTAAATCATCAAGGGTACATTTTTGTATCTTTGTCTTTTACTTGGGAAGGTGCATATGGTGCACATTTAATTAGTTTCTAGAGAGAACTTAAAGGTACATTTGTGGTGATTAAGTGGTAATATTATTCACTCATTCATTCATTTACATTCACATTTACATTTATGGAATTTGGCAGACACCCTTATCGAGAAAAACTTACAGAAGTGCTAAATAACACTAAGAGTAAGTAAGAGTACTGAGTACTAAGTCCTGCTGTGTAGCTAGTTCCTCTTCAGTAAGCGCTTTATTCTGGTCAGAAATTGTTGTGGATCCAGAGTCTATTCGGGGAATCATGAACTTGAGGCGGTGTACACACTGGATACACTTGGACGCACACTCATTTACACATAGAGGCAATTTAGGGTAAACAGTTCGCTACCTGAATGTTTTATGAGAGGTGGGAGAAAACTGGAGAACCAGGAGGAAACCCGCACAGACATGGGCAGAAGCCTTTCCACAAGCCATCAGAACTGAACACTCGGAGACTGGACTGACACACACACACACACACACACACACACACACACACACACACACACACAATGAATATATTCAACTACCTCTGCAATGTTTGCACATACAACTTGGATTAGCGCTGAACTGTCTTGTTTTGTGACGCCTGCACTGTCTGCAATGTTTGCACATGTTTGCACACATGCATTTTATATTGTCTTCTGTTGCACTTTTGTAATTCTGTGTTGTCTTATATGTAACACCATGGTCCTGGAGGAACGCTGTCTTGTTTCACAGTGTATCATCTGTACATGGTTGTAATGACAATAAAAGCCACTTGACTTGACTTGACTTGACTTGACAGAACATGTGAAACTCCGCAGTGCTCAGGGGACCCTGAAGCTGTGAGGTTGCAATTATTTTAAACGATAAATGGTGCATATTAAAGATGTATTTTTGATGATAACTACCCCAACCACCCCTTATCCAAACCGTAGAGAAAAAAGTACAGTTTGATACCTTTATTATTAAAAGTGTGAAGGTTCCCAAGTGCTACTTCACTTGTGAACCAGTGATCTTGTGTAGTTAAAATGTAAGACACAAATGTATAAATATAACAAAAGTCCAATTGCTAGTTATAAAGCGACTAAAATTTAAATTAGGGGCGTTTGCAGCTGCAGAGCATCTTCCCGGATCTAACCAATCAGCGATCCGCGTTTGGGCTAATTAGCATATTCTCCGCTCCGGAGGGCGTGGCTTCGCGCCGCTGCTGCCGTGCGGCTGAGAAATCCTTCCATTGATATTCAGCCCAGTGTCCTATATATGAGAAGAGCAGAAAAAACCCCACAGCGCAGTGTGCAAACATGAGCATGATGTGAGACTGAGACAAAGACAAGAGCAGGTAGGATTTCTTTCTTTTTCTTCTTCTTTCTTCTACATGCACGTGCATTCGTCTAGATTCTCCCTATAATTAATTTAATGACAAGGTCATCCACAACACTCCCTTTCCACTGACCATTTCATACATTTCATTAGAAATCCTACTGTCGCAATGGATGTGCTGTTTAAACACAAGGAGCAGGACAAATCCGTCCTAGTTTGTCTCTTTATCCCATGATGCACTCACTCATGATCCTATAAAGTGACAGGTGATGATGCTGAGTGTTTTGATGCACCTCAACCCATTTGGTCTAATTAACCAGTTCATTTTCAACTTCAGTGCTTCAGTGTGACCTGCATACAAGATCCGAGTGGTGAATCCAAATTTAACCCGGGTCAATTTAGTCCTGCCTTTGCTTCTCCTTGGCTTGTTAAATGACATAGCTTCATAATAACTCTTATTATATATTTATATTATAATAATATCATTATTGACATGCGTTAGATTTTTGGATCACATTGCAATGGATTGCACCGGCTCTATATTTTTTAGTTTTATTGAGAAAGATCCCTTTTCATCCTGGGAAATTTCACATTACAGTTTTAATATGAGACCCAGACGCCACGACTTATCAACATTTCACAGTACATCGTTCTTTAAGGCAGTCTGTAAAGAGAGAGTGTGTGTTTGTGTGTGTGTGTGTGTGTGTGTGTGTCCTGTAACATCCCCAGATTGTCCTCAAGAATTTGCATTTATTAAAGTGGTGTCTCATTTTTCAGAGAAATGCATGAAATGCATTACCGAATCTTGCAGTTCCTTACCTGGCCATTTTTTTATTCGCTGTTTATAATTATGTAAACCTGAGTTTAGACATTGAGGGCTTTTTATTTTTTTATGCACAATTCTAGTCATTATTTTCCCAAGAGAACATTACAGCTATTACCAAGCATCGAATTTGTTTCTGTATTTCTGCCAAAGGGGGAAAAAATGCATCAATCATTATAAGCTTGGTGCAGTGATGTTTATTATTTACATGCAGCCTATATTCTGGCCAAGGCACTGGGCAGCCTGCCAAAGTTTTGGACATTACTGAATAAGAAGCTCTCTAATGGGAAGAATTTAATAACTACATGGACAAAACAGTGTAGTGTGTCTCTAGTGAGATGCAGTGTTTGGCTGTGGTGTGATAGATGGCAAAAACACTTAATTATGGTGTAATTGGCTTGTTTTACAGTCTTGTGGATGTATTCGTGTGATAGATGCATTTTTTTTTTAATCTGTCAGGTCTCCAGAGCTTTGACTTGTCCAAGATTGATTGCAAAATCACAGAGGAATATCCTCTCACAAATACATGATCACTATCATGATACCAGAGAGCAATGACTTTATTATATATATATATATATAGTTCTTTCTTTTTTCCCCATAATAAATACTTTCTGAAGGAGAAAACTAATTAGACTATGCTTACTCATATTAATGAATTTTTCTGAAAGCACAGTAAATGCAACTCCTTTCCGTGTCAGTTATCTTTTTGTCTTTGTCAGGGCCTTTATGTCTTCTCAAGTTGTTATGTTTATCAGTGCTGTTGCTTTGGGCTCTGAAAAAATGTAGAGAATTTAATTCTTTGTCTTCACGTCACCGAGTGTCCACCATCTTGACCTCTAGCAGTCTGTAGTTTGATCCATAATTGGTGTGTGTGTGTGTGTGTGTTGCTGTGCCATCTACAGTGATTAATCTTACAACTAAACCTAGACATTGATTAAATAATTGAACTTTATCATAAACTGGAATTGAGGCTGTCCAATGGGGATTTCTGAAAAGCATAGAGTAATGACCCAGTAGGTTTGAAATAGTAGTTTCCTGATGGAACACAATTTTTTTCCTCAGATGCTTGTCTTCTCATTTAATATTGTCATGCAGATATCCAGACAAGAGGCTACAGCACTACAAATCTCTCATGATTTTCTCTTTATTAGCATTTTTTATAAAAGAATGCTGACACAGTTCCTTTGGGGAAATCATTAAAGTGTTTTCCCTATCAGAGAGGGTTCTATGTAAAACAGGAAACCCCTAGAAAGCCCATATCTATCGTTTTTACTAAATGAACTTACCCATACATAAAAGCAAAAACATTATCAATCAGGTAATATTTTTTAATATAGAGATGATACTGAGACATCTGGTGTTTTATTCTATATATTAATTTGGTATGGTATGTCTAAACTGTGTGTCTAAATTCTATTCTTCCAGGAAAACCACCTTGATTTTGGATTAACAACAAAGGAAGCAATAAAACTGGATTCAAAATGGGAACTGTCCCCAACAACAAAAGGACTGTTACTGTTCAGATGGTACCTCGACTATCTGGTACGGATACTTTGGGTCACAAGGACGCAAATACAATCTGTCTCCAAGACGCTGGTTTAAACCTGACCAAGGATCACTCTTCTACCCAAAAAACAAAAGCAGATCAGGATAATATGCAACAAAAGTCTGCAAGTAAAGGGAAACTATTGGAAGGGACGTCCAACACTCCTTCTTCTAATAGTGAGGATCATAGAAAACCTGATGTCCAGGAACATCATGCAAACAGCAAGATGGAAAACAGCAATGTAAATTCAAATTCTTTACCAGCCAATTCTGACAAAAGCAAGGATATTCCTCCAAGTAGCCCATCATGTGTAGAAGTACTGCCTCAAGATGATAATGGGAGAAATGGCAGTCATCCTAAACAAGGAATCAAGGAAGAGCAGAGTGTGGAGAAACTACAGAGTAGAGCATTGGCATGTGAGGAACCCACAGCACAAAGTCAAAAGCCATGTCACACATGTGATCCTAAGCTCACAGATTTACCTCCCAGTAACAGGAACGCAAACAAGGACACTTCCCATTTACATGAACTTAAAGAATCGAGCTGCACCATTAGTTCAGATCTAGCTCTGATCACCAGCATGGATGAGATGAATCAACCACATCCAGAATCAGCTAGGAAAGTGCAAGGAGGGACTTGCCCACAGGGCCTTACAACAGAGGTTACCAAATCAGTTCCTAAACCAGCAGAGACCTCTCAGCCAGCAAACAGCAATGAGAAACCTGAGGCAGATCTTACCTTATTGCAAGCAAACAAAAAACAGTCCACACCACTTAAAGAAAAAGAGTACTGCCCTAAATCTGACCATAGTGCAAATGATCCCAAACCCCACCATACTGTCACAATAAACAGCACTTCTCAACACTCCCCGGACATCTCTTCAAGTCACTCCTTTCATGCTGAAGTTACTGACGAGGCAGTTCAAACCCAAGGATCTGCTACGGAGGAAAATAAGATGAAGCACTGTAAGCTGTACCGTGAGGCCTCCACCATGACATCAGCAGTAGACTGTGGCACTTCACCATGCAAACAGCACCAGGATGTAGAGGTGCAGGCTGTGGCTTTAGTCTGCACTCGAGCAGTTGAAACAAGTCCCAGCCTTTTTCCATATCAAGCAAAACGTGTGTCTATTTGTCTTCAAATGGAAGAAATGGAGAGCCTTGCAGTGGTATGTCATAAGGACAAAGCAAAGGCACCGATTATAATGGATACTTTGGGTAGTTCATGTGGCACCGTTGTCACAACCATGACAGAGGGACATCCTCAATCTGGAGGCGTTTTGGTGCCCACAGATGGTGTTTTACAACACGAGACCAGGCTTGGAGCCAAGCCCAAGGAGCCTGGGCCACCAATTTGCAGTGCCTCAAAAGGATATTCACCTCTTCAGCCAGTTTATCAGATTAATATTGAGACATGTAATCAAAATAAGATATCAACTGAAGCTAGTTGTCAAAGTCAGAGCGACAAAGTCTCCCCTGTGCTATCAAATTATGTGAAGCAAGACTCCAAAGAGAAGGGCTTTGGTGAGATATCGACCACAGCAACTGATCCAGCCTGTCAAGCTCTGTCTGTAACAAGTCCTCAGTCAGAACAACTTGCCAGGCCTCCTGCTGCTAAATCCCCTATTTCACAGTCAAAGCCCTCTCCACATGTGGTTGGTCCTTGCACAGCAGCTAATGAGACCAACACAAAGGCTTCTGCACCGCCATCAAGCTCCACTTCAGAGCACAAAATAAAGACAGAGCAGCTGGTTCACAAATCCATAGCCAAGTCTGCAAAGCAAGATTCCAAGTTGGAGCCAAAGCAGGATAAGAAGAATGATGAGAAGGCAACCAAGCCAACCAAAAAGAGTGTTCATGACGTGGTGTGGGATGAACAGGGCATGACGTGGGAGGTGTACGGTGCCTCGCTGGATCCAGAGTCACTCGGTTTCGCTATTCAGAGTCACCTCCAGTGCAAAATCAAAGAGCACGAGAAGAAGATCATGGCTCAGACGGTGCTCAGGAAATCCATGTCAGGTCCAGCATCTGACTCACCATCGGGCAGAAAGAGCAAGCGAAGGCAGGCTAATGTCTTCAGGTCCATGTTCCAAAATGTCAGACGGCCCAACTGTTGTGTGCGTCCACCCCCCTCGGCAGTGCTGGAGTGAGAAATGCTGAGTAATCATGGTCTGATGATCGCCTGGCACTGAATCTTCCTTGAGGTTGTTCTAGTGCAAAGCATGACAGGACTACTCCTAGTTCATCATGCAGAATGTGTGGCATTTAATAAAAATGGTGAGTGTGTAAGTGAAGGCAGTAAACAGTATTATTAAAGGAAGTATTTTTAGAAATTTAAAAATATATGTTGAGAGTAAAGATCTAACAGTATTTAGAGTGAAATGGCAATAAAGTAAACTTAAAATATAGTGAAGATAATGGAACATATTTAGTTGAATATGCATGTATATTGGTTCAGATGGCTGTCTATTAACCTCCCATTGTGGGATCTGCAGTTATACATTGCACTGAATAGAGATGTAAGCTTACTACTGTTACTTTTTACAAAAACCTTGTGCAGTTGAATTTAAAATCTTATTGTAATCTGAGTTTGGTAAATAATTGTTTTGCATTTTTGAGGGTGTGTTGGCCCCTATTATTTATGATATTCATATTTATGAGTTTGTTTAAACATTAAGCTTTGCAAATCCAAATAGGTTGATAATTAGTAATGATAAAGTGCAAGAACAACCAAAAAAAAAAAATCCTCAATCTGATGTGCTTGTTGTCATATGTATAGTAAAGTGCCAGTGTGCCATAGATACCATATTCAGCAGCAATGTTACCCTGATTTTATATTAAAATCATCAAGAGATTACCATTCACTCACGGTTTGCTCCGTTCTTCATTATACAGTGCATTTGCCTATGGTGTGAATTTTTTGTAGCTATTTTGGACCTAATCTGCAGTTACATACCGTGATGGGTACATGCGTGTAAAACACTGGAAGGGAATTCTGTCCGTTTGCTCAGGCATGTGACTGCTTTACCTGCTGATGCATTGTATGACTTTTTTTATTTCGTTGCTTTGCCATAACTGTAACCGTTTACCGATATGACTGATGGTGGCATTTCAGCCGCAGATGGAAGCCATATCGCCATGAATCATATCACAAATCTATTTTTGGAGGTCTTGATCTCTACAGAGTGAGTGATATTGAATTTGGCAGAAGGGCTTTTCCTTATCTCTCTCTCATTCTCTCTCTTTCTTTAATATTCTGTCCCTCCATGCCACCACTCCTGCAACTTCATTCTCTTTCATTTCAACACATCTCATCTCTTAATTAGCTCCTGTTTCAATATTTAATGTCCTCCCCATTGCTGGCTCAGTATTGTTGCAGCCATTTAAAGACTCTGATTAGATCTTCACCATAGGCCCTGTTTTACGCTGGAAGAGATTAATGCTGGCGCCGCAGCTCACCAACTACCGAGCCGTTCGCAAAATTCCAGCTGGCTTTTGTGATCTTCATTTCTGTGATGTGAGGTTTGAAACTTGAAGCCCATGGGATGATATAGTAGACTGCCTGTCAAGGTATTATCAGAAAGAAACTTTAAAAGATAGCTGGTCTGTCCAATCAGGGTGTTTAAGAATAGCTGAGGTGAGGATATGAGGAGCGCGAGGAGATTTCCAGCCATAGGGTTTGATGAGATGACACATAATATGCATTTTATGGGTTAAGTCACATTCAGAGATCTGGTGCAATGGTGCAGTTTGGTTTAGAGTAGCTTTCTGTGCAAACCCCAGGAGGCTGTTTGATGTTAAATATGTGGCGTGAAAAATGTACAGGATAACCTTAACTCAATGCGGCATATCACCGTATCTGCTAATGATGCTTCATTTTCAAAGATGACATTAAATGCTAACACTACAGTGACAGTACCGGTTTAGATTATCCGTAAATGGAAACATTAAAAAAAAAATTACTTGTTAAGAAGACCATCTTGGACTGTTGGTAGTTAATTAAAACAACTGCCTTTTCACATGGTATATTTGTTAAAAAGTAGGCTATTTGGTCTTTTCAATTTGTAGAATGCACCATTTACTTTGTAATGACATATATATTTCATATATTATCTAAAGAATGAAACACAATGGGGTATGTTGCAGCATGGTGTGATGCAGCACAGTTACTACTACCACAGTAAAGTTGATTATTTTTCAATAACAGCATGTCCCAAAGCATTTTATTTTACTTATACCACAGCAATTTGCTATGGTAAATTGTTATTAACTATTACATTTTTTTATTATTAAATACCAACACAACATTTATAGTTATGCTTAATTTTATGGACATCCACAAAACACGTTAATTCCTGTTATCACTTACATTATAGCTGTGTAAGTATACATGGTCATGCCTTTACTTATATAATGAAATTCAGCTTGTTACCTCAAAACAAAACATCCTCAAGACTTTATGTCTGACTATTATGTAGCTTTATGTCCGACTGTTACAAAACACTGAAACTGGTGAGTCCTTTCAAATTAAATAAACATCTTATCAATGCCACACATTCTGAGCAGGTCGCCAAGGTATCGCAGTGCTAACACAGAGACAAACAACCATTCACTCACATTCACACCTATGGGCGATTTAGTAGCCACTTGACCTAATCTGTATGTTTTTTGGCTGTGGGAGGAAACTGGAGTGCCTGGAGGAAACCCACACGGACATGGGAAGAACAAACAAACTCCACACAGAAACGCCCCAGTTGGACAGGAAGTTCGAACCCAAAACCTTCTTGCTGTGAGGCGACAGTGCTAACCACTGCACCACCGTGTAAATAAACCACCACTAATGTTAGAAAATCACTCAACACCTACTGAGAATTCAGAAGTAAAATAACTTTACATGGCATAGCTACAGTTATGGTATAAAAATTACAGGTCATCATCATGACAGTGTAACAATATATATGTGAGATGGTAGTAGACACCTCAGTTATATATATATATATATATACACTACCAGTCAAAATTTTGGACACACCTTCTAATTCAATTATTTCTTTATTTTTAT
>JAQQZX010000039.1:589136-613212 GCA_030068355.1 Notoglanidium maculatum | reverse complement strand
CATGGTTGAAAATCAATGTCTGACTTTCATTGGTTAAATTTCATAGAATTTTTATTTATTATTACTTTTGTCAGATTTAAGTTATTTCTGTGACCATTGTGAGTTTTTCTTTCATTGCCTGAAGGGTACCAACAATTTTGTCCCCGTGTGTAATTGCATGCAATAAACACCCAGCATTTTAATAGGTAATGATGTAACACTTATTGCACACTGAATGCAGTGATGTGAAAAAATGAATAGTTAATAATAATAACACATGGCATAATGTCAGTACGAACTCTATAAATTAACCAAGTTGATAGTTACATATTTGATTACAATTATTAAAGTGTCCAACTAAAGAATTATGAGAAACAGCATATTTTAGGCATCTATTTAAATACGCCTGTCCTTGATTATTTTCCTTTAACAGCACATCCTGAAGTGATTTATTCCACAGCAATTTATAAAAAAAATACACATTTTATTTATTAAAATGTGAGTGACACATCATACATCTTACATCCTAATCTTGTGAAACAAAACAAGTGTCTGTTATCACTTACAATATAGCTGCTCTAAACCGTTGTTCTGGCGCCAGCCATTCTTTTTTCTCTCTCTTGAAGTAAATAAGATTTTTTTTTTAAATACAGCTTGTCATGATACAGAGAAAGGACAAATTCCTCTGTCCTGAAGGTTACAAAGTGCTGACACCTGAGACTCCTTCCATAAATGTTAAATAATCACAGCGTCCACCATACATATGTTGTCTTATTTGTTAAAGAAAAAATAAGCATGGACATTTAATTCATTGAAGTTCAGTGTGGGCCTACGTTTAAGCTACAGATCGCATTAGCAAAAGTGAGGCTATACGGAATATCAGCACAGCTGTGATTTGATGTAGCTAATTGCATTTATATAACAGTTCTATAAACAGGAAATTAATATCAAGTGAGTGACATTTCAGACACAACCTGGACAAACGTGCTGTTTATTTTTTGTTCCGCTAGCACAAAGAGGTCCCCGAAGACTTTACACTCTCTTTATAGCACATCAGCTAGCTGGCTTGATTTGTACATTCCCATTAAATGTGAAACTGGCATCCCTTCTTCCTTTTTCATTTTCATCTGATGAGCTTTTTGTGTTTTAAGTCAAAAGTTACATTGCTGAAAAGTATCGATTAGCATGTTTACTGATGATCTCGCTAACACTACTGTACTAATGGTTTTGAACTAGGAAGTGGAAGTTTATGTGCATAAAATTTTTTAGTTAATTGTCTAAGATTACGGAAGAGGATTAGGGCCACATGAAATGAATTTCAGAGAATTCTGAGGAAAAAAAAGTAAGAACTGTGAGGAAAAAGTCAGAATTCTGAAAAATAGGCTGAAATCTGAGGGGAAAAAAGTCTTTCTTCTCAGAAATCTGAAATTTATTTTATGTGGTCCTAATCTTCGTCTGTTACAACCATAATGTTACAACGTACATATACAAGGCGCAGTTTGGTTCATGTTCACGGATGACTGTAACTTATACTGTCCTAGACATGGATGTGATTTGAGATGGAAATTTCTGGAAAAAAAAAAAAATAGGGAAATAATTTGCTTTTAAGCAACATTAGTCTTGTAATGCTAGTGTAAAACAAAAGAAGTAAACTTTAGACAACAAATTGAATCATTTTAAATTTTCCCATACATTCACATTGGGCTGTGCATGTAGGGTCTGTCTCACTGATCTGTCACCGTCTGTCTCTGTCTCAGGCATACACTGCGGCTTCATCCTTCCTCCTGTGCTCGTCAGTGTCAGTAACAAGATTGCTGTGAATTTCCAGTCTGACGGCAGGCTGGCTGACCGCGGTTTCTCTGCCAGGTGGGAGGCTGTGTACGCAGAGGACATAGCTGGTAAAATATCTGCTTCGTACCCACATAAACACACATCCACACACACACACACACACATTCATCCACCTAATGGCAAATCCCGCTGGGGCATCTGCTCATGGTCATACCACCACCTGTGGGCTTGGATATCTGTGTGTATGTGTGTGTGTGTGTGTGCGTGTGTGTGTGTGTGTGTGTGTGTGCACATTAGTGGTGCCTGAGTGTCTAGGCCTGAATTTTGTTAGTCTGTATGTGGATAGAGTGTACAGTGTGTGTGTGTGTGTGTGTGTGTGTGTGTGTGTGTGAGTGTGTGTGTGTGTGTGTGTGTGAAATGCAGAGCATTTCTGCAGCAGCTTCACTGCTGAACGTTCTCACAGACGGGGCCGGAGAATGTAGATTAAATTGGCACAATAAACAGATTGGCTGAACATGTCTGCGTAGAGATTTCACTTTATAGTCTTCAGCGTGGCTCTCTCCTGGCACCATGCCTTACGGCTTCTGTGTCAAGACTAATAAATACAGACTACCTGCGCTGCCAAAACAGCAGTTTAGGAAGCTATATTTCACATTGCATATAAATATAGCTGGATTTATTAAATGTGTTTTCCTGCAACAGCCTTCGAAGACCCCTTAAACTCCCCTATGTCCAGAAAGGGGGTGTGTGTGGGGTGTGTGTGTGTGATCCATATTCTGAGAGCTTTAACATGGACTAGCACTGCTGTTTTGTCTACATGACAGTGTGTATTGATCCTCTCCAAAAATTCTCTCTGTAGTTACTTTGCAGTACAAGAGAACAAAATGGTGTTCTTTAGCACTTTATTTTTAACAATACAGGTAGTCTCAGAGGAGATTTAAAGACCTCAAGTAAGATAGTGAACAGTAACATTTTATTTGAGCTTTGTTTCATAAAATTACCATAACCACATTTAATAATAATAATAATAATAATAATAATAATAATAATAATAATATATTTTATGTAGTTTTATCTCAAACCAAAGGTCACATTTCAAACTAGGAAAAAGACACCACTAACTAACTGAATAAATAACTAACTTAGTTATTGTTACTAGATTATTGTTTTTCTACTACTAATACTATGACTTACTGCAACTAAGAAAGAAAGAAAGAAAGAAAGAAAGAAACATATAAACAAACAAACATCCAGTGATCAGAAATTGCTGAGAGGGGTCAAAGGAAAATGGCTTGATTGTTTTGAACTGAAAGGAAGACTATCATAAATAAAATTACCACTCATTACTACCATGGTGAGCTGAAAAGCACCTCCACCTAATGCAGAACACACTGAACCTTGAAGCAGATGGGCTACAACAGCAGGAGAGCACATCAGGTCCCACTCCTGCCAGCCAATATCTGGAATCTGAGGATACAGTGGGAACAGGATCAAGTGATATTTTTATCATATCTCTTCAACTGTCCAGTTTTAGTGAGCCTGCTCTCACTGTAGCCTCAGATTCCTGTTTTTGGGTAACAGGAGTGGAAGCTGATGTGGTCTTCAGTTGTTTTGCATTTGTTTAAGGAAAATTACAATCAGAATGGAGAGACAAACAAGAAAACGAGAAACAAAATATGGCGGCGGGACCCATGAATAATTTCTTGATTCAGATCCGATCTGTAAAAGTTACAATGTTCTAGTTGGAGAATCTGGTCAACTAGAGAAGAAAAGTCACATGCAGGGGTTTTATACTGTAACAGTTCTAATGCAGTCCTCCATGGTGCAAAAACACCAAGCTTAGTATATACGTGAGTAGATACGTAGCATTACGACTTAAAGACTTTAAGCGATAGTAAGCATTAAGACTTTATTTGAGTTGAAATTTACTCTGACACATTTTCAGAGGATATGTTTTTCCAGTGCAATTAACATTAACTTACAATCGAACTTTAATACAGGACAGTATGTGCACATATTTCCTGCAGTATTAACAGGATGAAAACCTTTGCATCTTCTCTAGAGATTACAGTTATAAGTCAAACACCTTAGCAACTACTGTTGCATGCTTCCAAACCAATAGGTAGCATAAAAATAGATTGTCGTAAGTTATACCGTATGTCTCTGAGTGATATGAATTTATTTAAAAGCAATCCACATAACCTTTGATAATGCTTCTTGACTTCTTTCTTTCAAATACCTATGCGCATGTCTCAGTGACCCTGTTTACACTTGGTATTGAAATGCGCTTAAACCACATGCTGAGGTGGTCTGGGACACATCTGACCACATATCCTTTGTAGTGTGAATGTTAATGCGTCCTGGTGCATCCCTGACAGGAACGTAAGAGGAAAATACGTCATTAATGGAGGACATGGTGGTTGTTTCGTGGACAGTGTGCAGGTGCACATAGAAAATGGACAGTGGTTGTAGTGCTTGAAGGTATGTTGCAGGTTTAACGTTCTTAACCTAACTGTGAGTGGGGACCTTTGACCTTCTAGTGGAAGTCATATTGGCTGTAATGAAATCTGAACACAAGTGGCCAGCTGGACACCTTGAAGACGCATGATAGACACAGGTGTAAACGTCGATGTGTCTCAGCTGTCCACTTGTGACCCGCTTGCCCAAGGTTCATTTTAAAGCCAAGTGTAAACAGGGCCATTGTCTCTCATTTGCCTGTGTGTATGTCTTTTGTCTTTTTACCTGTTTGTGTCATTTTGCCTCCTTTACCTGTGTGTAGGTCTCCTTTTGTTCAATTCAATTCAATTCAATTTTATTTGTACAGCACTTTTAACAATGCGCATTGTCACAATGCAGCCTTACAGAAATATATAAATTCCGGTTATAAATTTTAAACATATGAATTCACAAATGTGTCCTTATGAGCCCTGCATCAACAGTGGCAAAGAAAAACTCCCTGAGATGACATGAGGAAGAAAACTTAAGAGAAACCAGAGTCAAAAGGGAACCCATCCTCATTTGGATGACACCAGATTACAAATAACTCCCTTCTGTAACTGTATGTTCTATCATCAAAAGTACAATTATGTAGACAGGAAATTCATTATAGTTTGAACCTGAAGTCTATCTTGTTGAAGTTATCAACTGTTCACTGAAGGAGACTAAGATGCGGTCGGAGACAAAACGGTTTGTAAGCAGTTAAGAGCCTCATGGCAATTGTAGGCCTAATCCATCATAGCAGCGCTGTTGCTTCAAGAGCAGTCCAAAGCCATCTTCACAGTTTTTAAATCTCTTTTGTCTCTGTGTACATCTTGTTTTGTCTCATTAATCTATGTATATGTTTCATTTAACTGTATGTATGTCTTGTTTTGCCTTGTTTATCTGTGTGTATGTCTATTTTAGTCTCTGAGTATTTCTCGTTTTGTCTCATTTACCTATGTATTGGTCTCGTTTTGTCTCATTTACCTGTGTGTATGCCTTCTTTTGTCTTTGTTTATATCACATTTTGTTTCATTTACCTATGTCACCTTTTGTCTTATTTACTTTTGTATATGTCTTGTTTTGTCACATTTACCTTTGCATATTTCTCATTATGTTTGTTTGTGGCTTGTAAAGTCTTATATATATTCCCCAGGGCAAATCTAAATGTCTTTGCAGTTCCTAGCTGCTCTTCATTTGTATGTTTTCATATTTCTAGTTCCTAGCTATGTACTTTTTGCTCTTTGCTTGACCTTAGCTTGCCTGTTCAGTGCGTTATGAATATGGATATGATTTTTATGACCGTGTCCGCCTATCATCTCACCACGTGCTCTGTATATCCACCTTGAATATTTGATACGTCTAAATAAAGAGTCGATTACTTCCTCCAACCTCTGTCTCCTGTTCAGGATAGAAATATCAGCAGTCGTGTCAAGGGGTGCTGATATCGTGCTATGAGTAGAACCAATATTTTTTGTAGTTCTGTTCAGAAGGAATATATGTATATTGGAGCTCTGTGAGCAACTACGTGTGCTCAGTTTCACTGATATTACAGTGTAATTTCACTCTTCATTCTACTGATAACTATAAGGTATAATGTAATGATAAACTCGTGAGGTTTGTCTCCTTTCAATCATCTTCCAGTATCTTCTGGTACTTTTTCTTACCCTGATATTGGGAACAGTTTAGGCTTGTTCCAACGCTGTGGATGTGTTATCTGTGTTTTATTACACACGTCACACTTCACTCTAAAACCATGTCAAATCTCCAATCCTTTGTCTCTCCCACTTAGAAATCCAAGGTTGTGGTGGGTTCTTTTGTGAGGAGACTGGAGTCATCAAGTCTGACAACTGGCCCATGAACTACGCCCCCAACAAAGAGTGTATGTGGATGGTGCCGGTGTCCGAGGGCAAAAACATCACCCTGACATTCACCCATTTTGACTTGGAGGCAGCGAACAACTTGATCAGCACCTGCTTTGACAGCGTGATCATTTACGATGGAACACATGGCACTGCTAAGAAATATGGCAAGTATTGATTTCACCGCCTATTGTTGTAATAATAATAATAATGATAATCCATTATCATAACAGAATTAACTATTTTGGATGATTGGCTAGCAAATGAAACTTATTCTTCATATACCCTTTATCATTTTTGGATTTACAGGTAAAAATAATTCAAAATATCAATATTTCAAGAAAAATTTATTTGACAAAGATTAATTTGACTTTTATTTATTTATTTGTTGCTATTTATATTCGCAATTTTGAAAAATGAAACTGCACAGCGATAGGTCTCACCAATAAATGTAGCCGACATATATATTTTTTTCCTGTTGTGAAATTTACATTTTTGAAAATAAGGTTAAATGTAGAATCCTTGACTCTTCCCTTTGTTGGAAACTAGACAAAACAAGTCACTCATTCAGGTAATAAGACAAAACGATACATCCCCACAGGTAAAAGAGACAAAACAAGACACATACAGCGGTAAATATTCATGAAGAACCACTTTCTTCTCTGAATATTATTAACAGTAGAGCGAGGGACAATAATACCAGTTGTCTGTTTTGTCTATTTCATATAACATAATAAAATATGCTATAAAAGAAATAAGAAAAATAAAAGGTGACCTAAGGTGAAACCTGTACAGTATATATCTCTGTTTAAAATCCTCATCTGATAAAGGTTTTCTCATTGATGTGTGGGTTCATGGCACTACAGGTCCTTACTGTGGTGACAAAATACCCCCTGGGATCAAAACGACAGGAAACGAGCTGATGATGCGCTTCCATACTGACTTCTTCATGGAGGGGAAAGGATTCAGAGCGTACTGGAGTACAGATCCATCACTGCCTGCTCCCACTGAAGCGCCTGGACCACCAAACCCATGGGATGACATCCCTATCGGTACGACTGATACTGTTTCATTCGCATTGATGTGTTTTATACAAGAACGAGAAGGTCAGAAGGAGCTGATTCATTTTCTATAACACCTATTTCCATTTTTTACAGCAATGCTGTCTGAAGTTCAAATCATAGAATTATGTTAATGCGCTCTTTTTTAATATGCAATCATTTCTATAGTAACAACTTGTATGGCAGTCTCTCTAAATAATCTAATTTTATCAATAAACTACTGTATGTGCTCTTATTTAACAAGCAAAACATGAATGAAAATATACTGTAGCATAAATTTCTGTGAGGAGATTTACTTTATTTAACATTTAAGGAAGGAGTCGCCAGTTTTAATTTAAAGGTATTTAAAGGTATTTGTATAAAATGTGCAATCCCACTTTTTACTAGTTTTAAGAGGCCACAAGTAACAATATTATGAGCTTATGAGCTGTTTCTTGTCGAGTTACAGGTTGTTGCATCATTTGTCCATGAACACAAAGCTAAAGAGAAAGAAAAGATTTCTTTTGTGTTTGGTGCATTATTATTATGTGTTAAGGCCATGTTTCCTGTGGATCCTGTACTACAGATATAAATACTCTGATTTAAAATTGAAAAAAAAAAGAACATTATTTCAGTTTCTTGATTGTTTATTTTATATCTTATTTACTGCAAAAATCATCACGTGTGTTCTCTGGTGGGTTTTTTTTGTTTTGTTTTTGTCTTAATTAATAGGCAGTTTGGGTTGTTTATACATAATACATCTATGCAAATAGATTCATTTAGCCGCCTGAAAGTCACTTTGTGAATGGCGATTGCACAAAATTATACCATTTAGAGTAATAAAACACTTAGGGTTGTGCTGCTGTTGTTATTGTTATGCCAAGTTACTGTCTGAAGCACATCCTGAAGTCTTTATTTCTCAGATACCACAGCAGTTTGCCAAGAATAATTCTTTTTAATTAAATAATGCTAGGTCATACTTTTTAAAAATTAGTTTATAGTTACATTTAACGTTATTGAACATCCATGTAACGTTTTATACGAGCTACAAAGAGTCATTTCTAATTACATGTCAGAGGCATTAGTTTTTTTTAACAGATGACAAACGATAAAAGGATCGTTTTGTCATATTACTGAGAAACAGCAAGACTTTCTCATGATGGAAAAACTGCTTACAGTTAGAACACACTTTCCATAATTATTCAATAAATCTCGAAATAAATAAAACTTCATGTGAACATATAAATAATTTTTGTTAATGAATTGGGAACCTAATTTACATACTGCTTCCTCCCACTAATCTGCACATGATGTAATTCACACGTGACACGTCTGCTCTGCTCGCATGCAAATGATCTTAGCAAACTGAAACAAATTCAAATGTAGTTCTTATGAAACTTTCCAGGTTTGAACTACTCCTTCGTCTGAGTTTTAATCCAATAAACCTAGTTGCGTAAATAGCACTGTTCTCATTAACATTTTATAAGTTCATCACATGAGTGTACCAGCTCAAGCTCATCTAGGGTCAGGACACCCCTCAGTGAAACAACATCCAGACAAGGAGAGAAGGTGTGAGTCCTCATTACAACACTGAGTTTAGCCCTGTAATGATTCAGCAGCTGTGTTAGTGTTGTGGTGTGTTTCAAGTGTGTCAGAGTTGGCTCTGCATGGTCTCAGGTGGCCATATTGATTCATTGAGAGTGTGTGTGTGTGTGTGTGTGTGTGTAAGGCTGTTTATTTCCTCTTATTGTACCCATAGTGGTAGGAATATTTGACAATGTTGACCTTGTGGGGATATTTGGCTAGTCCCCATGCAGAAAAACTGCAGCTTTTATATATATATTTAAAAAAAATCAACTTTTCATTGTGTTTACTGAGGTTAGGGTGAAGGTTAGGGCTTGTGGTAAGTGCAGCATAGTGTGTGTGTGTGTGTGTGTGTGTGTGTGTGTGTGTGTGTGTGTGTGTGTGTGTGTGTGTGTGTAGCCATGTTTTCTACCTTTATAGTGCCAAAATGTAATAGGAATAAATGACAGTTTTGACCTTTTGACTGGTCTCCATGAGAAAAATAGCATCTTTGGCAAATACTGGAGAAAAAAATGCAGAAAAAATAAAAATTTGCTTTGTTTTTGTGTGTGTCAGCTCCACAAACAGCTGCAGGACATACTAAAAGCAGGCTGCAATCCACACACAGTGCTGTAAAATACAATCTGATTAGACTTTAGTGCTGTTAGTGCAGCAAAATAGACTTAGTGAGTTGTCATCCATCTATTATCTATACCGCTTATCTGTTAAGGGTCACGGGGAAACTGGAGCCAATCCCAGCTGACTTTGGGCGAGAGGCAGGGTACAGCCTGGGCAGGTTGCCAAACTATCGCAGAGCTTATACAGAGAGAGACAAACAGTGATGCACACTCACATTCACACCTATGGGCAATTTAGAGTAGCCAGTCGACCTAATCTGATGTTTTTGGACTGTGAGAGGAAACCAGAGCACCCAGAGGAAACCCACACAGGCACGTGGAGAACATGCAGACTCCACACAGAAAGGCCTCAGTTGACTTCCTAAATCTGATTGGTCAGAAAGTGTTGACTAATTATAATTTTCTATAATAGTAGTTCTGAATGCAAGGCAAATCACAAGTTTATATCGATGCTTTATTCTAACCTATTATAGTCTCTATAGTAACAGCTATTTCACAGGGACTTCTATGCATAATATAAAGCTAATACTACAAGGAGGAAAAAATATATTGCTATTTACAAAGAAAAATCGGTCAATATGGTGAAGTTTTCTGTAAGGAGATGTTCATTAAGGAGATTCTAGTGTCAGCACCTTGTAAGTAGGTTTTCTTCCATGAGAAATCTTCAGGACGTAAGACTTTGTGCTCTCTGTTTTTTCAGCAACAAGATAAGCTGCATTTTTTTTTTTTTTTTATCTTATAAACTTGAACTGGTGACAAATCAAATGTTTATTGCTGCTCTTACATAAGTGATAACAGGAACTAGCCTGTCTTGTGCATGTTCCATAACATTAAACACGACTAAACGTGGTTACAAAAAGTGTGACGTCATTCATTACTAGATTAAAAGTATTGTAACTGTTGCCAAATTATAGGAGAGAATAAAAGGGCAGCCTCACATTAAAATACAGTTATTTTACAATGCTTTATTCCAGGACAACCTCCATCCTGGAACATCTGAACATTGGCCAACAATGTTGTCTATCTGAATAGAACAGTATTATATCCACAATAACAACACTGTCTTTGATGCCACAATTCAGTCTTCAATTATGGACACTTATGGATACAAATAAACAATTATGGGGAGTCTATTGGGAAAAAAAAACTGACATTTAACCCCTGCTTTCTTTACACTGCTCTTTTACAGACTGGCCAGAGACGTGCGGAAGGCCGAAGGTCCACCCCATGGTGAACACTCGCATAGTGAACGGCGAACAGGCCAAACCTCACTCCTGGCCATGGCAAGTGTCCATGCAGGTACCGCCAAAAGTCTTCATCCCCACAACTCTGCCCTCACCCCCAACTCACCTGCCCACATACACCTCACACTTCCTTGGCACTTTTCCTCAGCATACATGATAATGTCTCAGAAACACAGCAATACTGAGCACAGATAAGCTGGAGTGACCAGTCATAAATCACACCTGATAGACTGAGATAATCAGCAGAATATGATTAGACAATGATTAGTTAGCAGGTTTCGGATACAACCTAGTATCAGTGATGTGAAAGAAACTTTTAAGAGAGCAGATTTCAGTTGAAGCAAAATGTTTGGTATTTTATTGCTTTACTTCCTGGAATCTTAAAGGGTAATAGTTTCAGAAAGGTATTCAAACAAAAATAGAAAATATATATGATTTTTTCCCCAACCTCGGCTTAAATTACTACTACTACTAATTACTACTAAGATGTAGAAGAAGAAGAAGAAGAAGAAGAAGACAATATTAAAAAAAAGACTTTCGTTTTGAGTCCAGAACATAACGCTAGTTCAAATAGAAAAGTAGATCAATAGATCAAATAGATCAAATAAATTTGAGAATAACAAGGAGTAAAATCATTCAAAAATGACAGATGTTTGTAATGGATAATTAGATTTGCTCAAGTCCCTCTCCTAATACTTACAATCACACCTGATCTCAGTGGATTCTGTGTGTCTATAAATGTCATTCCATAAATATTGTTTATATTACTAATACCTGAGAGGTTCATAAGATATACTGGGTAATTTAAAACATTTGAAGTGCTATAAACTATGCACACACTGATATCTTATTTCAGCGAGACAGCATTGAACCAAACAACAAGGTAACATTTCTGTTTAAATAAACCTAAAGTGATATTTTAAGATCCGTCTTATCACCCCGGGTGAAATGAATGATAAGCCGCGAGTCATTGTCCTGTCCCATAGCTCATTCTTGAGCGCGTATGTAGTAGTTAAATCACTTCACCAGAGAAGGAATAATATTCATTATTCTTAACTACATTCTCCATCAGGCTTTAGCCTCTAACTTATTTCACTCCAGTGCTGTGAGAAAATATCAATAATTTATTCACCATAACTTATCTTGCATGTGAATCATTCGTTTCTAATAGCATCCCATAGCTGCTGTTGGTTTGCAAACGCAGCTGTGCTAATGCAATGTTATACATTATATATTATATCTGAATGATGTTATGTGACTGTTTGTTTAAAGGTTTGGCCCGAATCCTCTCCCACACCTGCTTTCTTCCACACATGTGGTGGCACTCTCGTCCATAGGAACTGGGTTTTGACTGCTTTATCAGGTATCGCTAATATCCTCATTTAGCCTGTTAGCCATCTGGTAGCCATTTTTAGTGCAGTGCCTTGGAGTTTACAGCCACCAGTACACTTCAAACCACATCAAACAGATGTGCTTAATGCTTTATGACTCTCTATTATCTATTAAAAAAATGGACGAAAGCTTAAACAGTAGTAACATGTCCAAGTAAGATAACTCATGGTGCCAAATGTGTACAAAAAAACAGTTGGCGTGTTAGCTTAGCTCTCTGTGAATATAGTTGGGAATTAGCATCGCTACTGTAAAGCTGTTTTTGCTAATTTCACTACATTTACTAGTAGTGAGATACTTTAAATGAGGTACCTAGCAGTTGCCAATAATTAGCAAAAAAGTATTTTGCTCTGTTTGGTCACAAGGAGTTGACAGCAGATCTAAAAGTAGTGCTGGTTAATAAATTTATTAATAAATTTAATCTAACATGTTATTGTTTCTATAATAACAGCTAATACACAGGAACTTGTATGGTGCTATGGCGTCTAAGTCTAATAAACAAATATGCTGTTGTTTTACAAAGAAGAATATGGTAAAGTCTTCTGTAAGGAGATTTGACATTTAAGAAAGGAGTCTCCAGTGTTAGTGTTGGTTTTCCACGACAGGAAAGACTACAGGACTGATTATTTCAGGACGTAACTATAATCCGATGTACAGTAATGTGTATACATACATGTATTTTTTATGTCTGTGTGGTTATTTATTTACACATACAGCAAATTTATATATATGTTCATGCAAGAGTGTGTGTATTTTCCTTTCATTTACTCATGTCCATATATGACATTGCACATCTCTCTCCAGGTACACAGATGAGCTGCAGAGATGGCAGATGTGCCTGGGCAAACACAACCTGACGCAGGCAGAACCAGATGAGCAGTGCTACAGTGTTCTAGGCATCTATGTTCATGAGGGGTTCAAGTATCCCACAGTGCCCGGTGTGGAGTTCGACATCGCCCTGGTGCGCCTGGATGGAGAGGTCACCCCTACCGAGCACATTGACTTCGCCTGCATGCCCTCAGTCGAGGAGATGCTTCCAGGAGGAAAGAAATGCTACGCTACAGGCTGGGGAGATGAAACAGGTGAGATGAGACATGCTAGGTTTATGCTAATGCTAACACAGTGTCACTGTAAATCAGGTTTTGTTTTCAGCCCAAATCTGAATTAAACTGATATTGATTAACCGGTGGCCAGTCACTCAACATATGATCACAGAGCAGGGTACTTTTTTCTCCAGTTGTCTTGTGTACATGATTTCAGAAAGGACTACATTGCCACCCACTGGTTATCAAGTGGAAATGCACTTGGGCTGATAAATTCATACGTAGCTGATTGCATCATTTAGAATAAATGGAAATGTCTATGAAAATAATCAATAGTAGTAATATAATAATAGTAATAGTAATAGTAGTAAATAATAGTCCCCAATAATGCAAGGACTTTTTAATGTCTTTGTTGTTCTCTGATTAATTTTCTCTTTACGTGGTCACTCACTTTCAGTGAAAGGCCTTCTCTAAACTCTGGAGCCTTCCAGGAACAAGTACATAGCTACATTGAGATCTTATGACACTACACAGGTCAAATTCATTCAACTGATTGTGTGATTTCTGATGTCACCATGTTGCATCAGAACTACTCATAGCAAAAGGGTGTGAATACTTTTACAACATTTACAAATTTTATTTTGTGAATTGATTTTTCACCTCGGTTCAATATCGTGGGCTGTTTTGTGTGGAATCATAGCATATAAACCTAATAAAGTCAATTTCAGTTCCAGCTTGTACTGCAAAATGTGGAAATGTTCAAGGGGGTGAATACTTATGCAAGACACTGCATAATTAAAATCATAAGCTTTGTGCAACCCAAGAAATGTTAGAAATGGCCTTACTTTACCGACTACCATAACAACCACCTAACAACACCCTAGTTACCACAGGCGATGCCATAGCAACCACTTAGCAACACCCTGGCAAAAAAGTTAGCCGGTTGCTCTGGTATTCCACCTGAGTGCTAGGGTGTTGCTAAGATGTTGCTATGGTAATCCAGGTGGTTGCTAGGTGGTGGTTAGGTGGCTGCTATGGTTTTGCAACTGTTTCTAGTTATTCAAATGAAATGTTTAGGAAATTGAGATATGTTTATTATTAAATGTTTAATGAATTGAGACATGTTAGTCTTTATATTATTAGAACCATTTAAATCTAAACTAATCAGAAGAGACCAAAATCTTTCTCACTCTAATTAGGCACCTTCGGCACACAACATATCTTGTGTTTCACACTTTATATTGTCTTACACATATTTGTTTTCATCTCAGGCAACTCGATGGCTCCTAAAGTGGCGGAGACTCTGAACCATGTGGCTCTTCCTGTGGTTCCCTTTGATACGCATGGACTACTGGTGGTTCCAGGTCAAGCTTTCGATGATCTGCTGTGGATACACTCTCCCCGATGAGCTCAGGTCTGTGTGTCAGGTGTGTATCCACACTGGAGTCTGCAGGAGATGCAGAGTCAAATGGCAGTCCAACATTCTGAAGTTTTAATTTCCTTTAAAACAGTAAGCTTTATAAATTAGGAAAAATATCAGGCCGGCGTTCCCTTAGCACTAAACCGTGATCTTTAAGGACTTAATAATTGGTCACGTTTAAATCCTTAAGTCTTTAATTAAATCCTTTATTAAATAAATGCACAAATGTTAATCCTGTAGATAAAAAGAACAATATGCTGTATGTTGTGTGCTATATTTGTTTACATTAGAATGATCCAGACTGAGACATTTTCCAATTTCATTCAAGTCGATCAAAATTCAGTGAAATTTTATAATCCAGTGAAATGTAACAATTACCTGATCCAGTAAAATAACATGTTATAAACATTTCTCAGTTCACTTACATATTTTCTCTTTTTTTTCAGTTTAGGGAAGGTGAAATAAAAAAAAACAACAACTATTAGGTAAAAGGTATTTGTTTAAAAGGTATTTACTTCTTTCACTAAATGGACATGTTTGTAGGTAGTGACTCGTCAGTATAATAGTATTGATTCTTACAAATGCACTGTATACAATATGTTGATTCTGATTGATTTTACATCTCTTGATTAAAGCCTCTTATTTTTTTAACACAGATAACATGACAAAAAGTTTGCTGTGCATCTGTGGAGAAAGTCCATTTAGAAAATAAAATAAAATATGTAAATGTCATATACAAGGTAGCTCACAATGCAATCAAGTAGTTAAAACATAATGATAAAAAATGTAATGATAAGTAATATAATAGGATGCACAGGATCAAATAAAAGATGAAGTGAAAAGATCTAAATATAAATATAAGAATATACATAAAACATATGAAATAAAAAATAAGAGTAAAAGAATTTAACATTTTTTTTTAATAAAATTCAAATAAAAAATAAAAATGCAATCAGAAAGTGCTTTAAATTAAGTGATAAATTGATATCACGAGTTTTCAAAAGCTTTTTAAAGGTGTTTATAGTGTGGATTTTCTTAAAAGAGGCTATTTTAAAAGAGGGTAATCTAGAAATACTGTATTTTTATTTTCTGATTTCTGACTTCACCATTTTCAGTTTACTGGAAAGTGGAAATGAAAGACACGCCTATCTGGATTTTAAAACCACTGTAATAAATTATTATTAACATTAACTAATCATGTGACTCAATATACTGTGTGTTTAAGATTTTTTTTTTAAATATTTGACCTGTTTTGACTGTATTTGGCGATTAAAACTGACTCAATATCAGAGCCACAGGGCTGTCAGAGAGAACCTAGGTGTTGATTTGCCAAACTAAAATATTCTGCCAATGTGATGATCACTTGTGTGATCATCTTTGGTGAATTAACTCTTACAGTGCACACTGGGGACTAATGATGTACACCAGAGTCCAAACACACGCTGGAGGTGATTATATGTGTACTGTATAATCTGATTATCTGTAATTCACAGGGTGACTCAGGTGGTCCCCTCGTGTATCAGGACACCCCCTCAGCCCCCTGGGAAATCCACGGTATCACCAGCTTTGGGCCTATTGGCTGCATCATGGACAAAAAGCCCAGTGTGTTCACTCGCTCATCTGCATACATCTCCTGGATCAAGAACATCATACGCAAGGATATCTACCACCTCACCAGTATGTTGGCATCACTGGTACTGATGACATATCCTCTACTCTTTGGAGCAAATTCCATATAAATGGCCCACTCTCATCTTGTAAAGTCTTGCTAAGTGTAATTACAGTACAGTTTTAGTAATTTAATAGCACCTCTAAAGGTAAAGTTTATTAATAAACTTTTTAAATAATATCAGTATTAAATAATAAACACCCCCCAATGTGTCTTTTTTTATCCATATAAAATATTTAGCTAGCTAAATTGGGAGACATTAGCTAGCTTGGGCTCTGCACCCATAATTCTTGGTTGCCTAGCAACACTGTTCTCATGACTTTAAGTGTGAACAATGAGAATATGTCAAAGGTATGGGTTGGAGTGCCGATTATTTGTGCATTTCCTGTATTCCTCTGTCCTGCAGCGAACAAAAACAGTCACATGAATATGTGATTTGTAGTTAAATCAACACCTTGTGTCCACTCTGAAATGAGAACTCAACAGTGTTGTGGTTTAAATAAAGTGTATTCTGTTGCTTTATGCTGTAGCTTCCCCCTTAAATTACCTGGTCGAATAGTTAATATTTAATAACCTCTCTTCCTCTCTTTCTCTCGTCTTCTTATTGATGATGTTTTACAGCTTCAGGTTGCGGTGGAATGATGGACCAAATTGGCACTGCAGGTGTGTTGGCCTCAATGAATCACCCCAAGAGTTATGAGAACGGTGCCCAGTGCCACTGGAACCTCCGTGTACCCGCAGGCAAACGCGTGCACCTTCACTTCGAATCGTTCTCACTAGAGGAGAGCCAAATGTGCCTGAGTGACAGCGTCTCCATCTCGGACCACCTCAGCCCTCTTGGTAGACCTCAGAATATGAATTTATTATAAATGCATCAGAGAGATTTTTAGGAAATTTTAATATCATTTATAAGGAAAGTATGTATGAAGACATAAGGAACAAGCTCAGGAAATGTATATATAAGAAGCAAAAATAAACAGGAATATGTCCAATTACTATAATATTAAACACTTAATAAACCTTGTAAAATCAATATACAAAAATAGATCTAGAAATAAATAAATATATAAAATGTTTAAAATGAAAAAAAAAGAAAAAAGAAGATTGTTAAGATTGCTACAATTAAGATTGTGTCATAAAGCCATGACAATCAATAAATTTGAAAAACTCAATTAAGCTATAGGAATTCATCTAAGTAGGCACTGCTAAGATGATTATATTTGTTTTTTATGATAATTATTTTCATTTTTAACTCATATTAACTTGTGTATATTACTATATTAATCTATAAACACCTTAAAAAAATAACCAACATGGTTAGTTATGAGGCTCTGTTTCTGAATGAAGGGTTTGACTACATATTTTAAAAGTCATTACAATATCTGAATTTTGGGCATTAACTTCTAGATTGCAATATACGGATATGCAAAATATAATTTAACGGACTTTAAAATGTAAAAAAAACTGCAGCTATTATTTTAATAAAAATAAATACCATCATTATGTATAAAAAGATGTATAATTAAATATGCATTACTACATTAATACGCATTAAATATCAGTTCAATGTACACTTAAATGCCACAATGGTGCTACTCGTAAAATGTGAAATAAACTGTCAGCATGTGCTTGTTTTATTTGCTCCTTCAGGAACACACTGCAGTGCAAATCCTCCAGCAGATGTGGTTTCTGTTGGTGACATGCTGTCTGTCCGTTTCTCCTCCAATAACAGAGTGGTGGACACGGGCTTCAATGCCACATGGAAAGCCGTGGACCCGAATGATATCGACAGTAAATCTCATATACACACAAGCTGAACATGTTAATGTAATCCAAGACAAACTTATTCAACATTAATTCTTCATTATCCTCTCTATGCTTTCCTGTATGGATATAGTTGGCTGTGGTGGAGAGTTCACCGGCCAGCAGGGGGAGCTCGTCTCCCCAAACTGGCCCAGTAACTTTCCAAAGCAAACTGTCTGCACGTGGCGCATCTCAAGTCTGTCAGCCAAGAGCCTCCACATTGTCTTCACACACTTTGAGCTTCAAGCAGTTAACATCCTGGGCAAGTGTGTGGACTTTGTGAAGGTCTTTGATGCAGCTGGGAAATCGCAAGGTTAGCGCAGGAGCATGATCGTGAATACCAAATGAACAAAATGACCTTTTGATTCACTTTTTAGCAATGTTGAAGCATGTTAGAGCACCATCTGCTGGTCAAAGCCTGGTTTGACCTTTAATCCTTCCACACCCAGGTCAGTTCTGTGGCTTTGCACTACCCAAGCTGACCGTCGCTGGAGACAAAGCCACTGTGCACTTCCTCACCAATGATGCACACCAAGAGAAGGGTTTCCGTGGCTACTGGACCACTGATCCGAATATGTTTCCCACCCTGCCACCCCTGCCGCCCAACCCGTGGAATAATGTGAAGATTGGTGAGTGACCTTTTAGTTAAGCATCATTCAATTTTCTTTCACCAAAGCTTGTAATGTCTTGCATTCAAAAGCTGTCATAAAAATAAAATTTGTATCCTAAACTGACATATGAAGAATTGAATGTATGAGGTCCATGAACAGACAGAAGACTAGCACTCCTTACCCATTTGGTTTTATATGTTTTTATACACTATATGTTCTTATACTATTTGTTCTAAGGTTAATTTCTCTCTTCACAGACTGGCCTGCTGAATGTGGAACTCCTGCAGTGGCTCCAGTTTCCCCTGTGATGAGGGTTGTGAATGGAATGGAAGCTAAGCCTCATTCGCAGGTGAGAACGGAGAATTAGCACAAGAAACGGTTACTCGTCACTATTGGTTAGCTCTCACTGACGCTGATGAATGTTTGTGCGTCTCCGTCAGGT
This sequence comes from Notoglanidium maculatum, assembly GCA_030068355.1. Lineage (NCBI taxonomy): Eukaryota > Metazoa > Chordata > Actinopteri > Siluriformes > Auchenoglanididae > Notoglanidium > Notoglanidium maculatum. The sequence continues at coordinate 594,240 of JAQQZX010000039.1, read as the reverse complement.
CAAACAGCTTCCTTTTATGCCTTTCCAACATGTGTGTGGTGGATCATTGATCCATACGGAATGGGTACTGACTGCTGCCCACTGTTTCTCACAGTAAGAAAACACGCGCACACACACACACACACACACACACACACACACACACACACACACGCACACGCACACAAACACACAGAGTAACCTCATGTAACCTTGAGAAGCATAGAGAAACCTCACATCTCCACAAATATAGCTTTCCCAACATCTAATGTTATGTTCATTAGTGTTGTGTTCATCCATCCATCTGTCAATCATACATCCATCTGTCATCCATTCAGTCTTCCATCACCCCTTTGATCAGATCATCCATGTATTCATCCGCCACCATATCCATCCATATTTTAGCTCATCTGTTATCTCATGCATTTATTCATCCATCCACCCACCTATCATCTATCCATAAATGCAACCATCCATTCACCCACCAACCTATCCATGTATCCATCCAGTATGAATCCATTCTTAAACTCATGCAGTTGTCCTTCCTAAAGCCTATCCATCCATTATTCCACCATCAATTCCATCGATCGACTAACCCATTCTTTCATCGTTGCATTCATCCATCCATCTATTTATCCATCCATCCATCCAACCATGCATGAAACCATTCAACTCATGCAGTAATCCTTCCACAAGCCTATTCGTCCATTCATTATTCCACTACCAATACCATTCATCCACTAACCCATACACTCATGAACCCATCCATTCTTCACCCTGTCAATCTACCCTTCCATCCAATCAACTAACATATATGTCCAAATTTTCAATCTGAATCAAGCATGCATCTATCCATCCACTCATCAATCCACCCATCAATCTCACGTGTATCTAACAAATTATCCATCATCCATTCACATATCCATCTATCCATTCATCCATCAACCTGCCCATCAAACTGTTCCTTTTATCCAACTTATCCATCCATCCAAAATCCTTTTCTCTTTACCTGTCCTCTTCAGACTCTCAGTTCCTAAGTCATGGCAGATGTGTTTTGGGAAACACCACATAAATGCCATTATGGACGGCATATGAGTTATATGAGACGACACTCACAGAGGTGTGTGTTCCTGTGGAAGCCATCATCTCGCACAAGGATTTCGTCTACCCCCAGATCAATGACCTTGCCAATGACATTGCCCTGGTGCGACTGGCCAAGCCCATGTCCATGACTCGAGAGATCAGCCCTGTGTGTCTTCCAAAACCTGAGTCCCTAATGCCTTCTGGCCACTTCTGCTATGTCACTGGCTGGGGAGATGAAAAAGGTCAGGAAACTTCTCAGAAATTGTCAGTACATCTTAGATTGTAAAAGAAATACCTCTTCCAAAAATGACATTTGTGTCAGTCAGGGCGGCTTTTAATTTGGTGTATTGACTCCTATGAGACGTGTAGTAAACCAAACTACTGGTGGGACAGCATGCGGCCTTCGATGGTCTGCGCCGGCTACGAATCACCCGAAGAGCTCAAATCTGCCTGTCAGGTATGTAAGGGAACAGGAGGAAATAAATATGCTCAATCGTTGCTGCTGAGTTAGTAAGTACTGGTTTTAAAATACTTCACTACAAAAAATGCAGGTCAAATAGAGGTTGGACATGTAAATGCCATGTATCAGTATATATTACTAGCGAATATTTCCAAAACATTTCTGCATAAAAATGTTTAATTAATTAAAAGGAAAAAAAAAATACAGCACAGTGTTTGGAGGTGTTCTATTTCAGTCATCTTTCAATATGTCAAAGAAATCCTGCACGATCACTATAGAAATGTTGTAGGCTTCGTAGCAAGTTCAGTGATGTAATACCTGAGGCTGTAAAACACAAATGGCTGACAGTCAGGCTGAGTCTCATGGGGCCCTGTGCAGTTACATAAGCTCTCACTGTCACTCATAATTGCACTGTGTTATATAAAACTCTGAACGATGCTTGTTTATGGCCATGGACTGACGATGTGACCTCATCTAATTAAACCAGTGGGTCCTAATTATAGCCTTTTGTTTTAATGAGATTCCACAAAGTCTTTTTGTCAGATTGTTGCGGTCCAAATTTAAAGCTGTGTATTAGTACACATTTAGTACATGTACACAGGTACATGAAGTTTAAGCCACAATCCTTTACATAAATGTAGATTAGCAGCTATATATTTTTCTTTTCTTTTTTAGCTCTTTGTCATTTTGTTTAACACTAATCCCCTCTACCTTTGTCGTCAATCAGGGTGACTCGGGTGGGCCGTTTGTATGCAAATCAGCTGACACTGCCTCCCTTTGGGAGGTGCATGGCGTGGTGAGCTTCGTTCCTCGTGGCTGCATCATAGACAAAAAGCCGTCCGTGTTCACCCGAGTCTCAGCCTTCAATCACTGGATAGAAGACAACATCAAGAGATACGTCTATGAAAACACTCCAGCTGCTTAAGTCTGAGCCAGAAGACCTCAAATAGACTCTCCCTGGCTTTCTCACCTTTAATTTGCTCCTTTTTTTCATTTTCTTTACCACAAGCATCTATCGGACACTGAGGGTGGAACCAAGAACCAACTAGACCCAGAAAGAAAGATTTTATTACAATCTCAGTAAGGTGGTTGTTTTAGCCAGCAAGCCATGCTGCTGGATTTAATGAGAGTGAATGTAGGAAGGAGAATAACTAGCAAAATTTAACAAAGAAAAGTTGCTAACATGAAAAGATGAAAAGTCCTGTTTTTTCACAAACCACCACAAAAGCCTAATATAATAATCTGTATGCTATTACATTTTCCTAAATGGTTCTAAACCTTACTCTGTAATAATGTGAAGTTCATCATCATCCATATACATTATAAAATGTATTTCACTGTCATTCATTTAATTGTTACTTATATTCTAATTAACTGACAGTTTGCCAGTATGTCAAAACATGTCTTAAATAGAAGCATTATGTTTTAGGAAAAATAAAATAACCTCTCAATTTCATAAGTTTACGTTTCTGCTGTCATTCTCTTATTTTTCTGACAAAAGTCCATACATTTACAATTAATTTAGTAAAAGAAATAGTTGCTCATATTAGTTGCTAATATATGTCATTATGCCTTTAATTAATAATTGAACAAATTATGTGATATGAGCATCTCAGATGATCCAGGTGTCAGGTAGAGGTTAGGATGAGAAAATAAGATCCAAATAAATCAATATAATGAAGTTAATACTAATACAGGCCAAACTTTTTAACAATAAACTATGGATCTAATATATAGTCAGATAATTTACAATAAACATCAGTTGAATTGCCATGTTATGGTTGTTACATTTAGGGTGCAAGGACCAAGAATGCAAAGGACACTTGTTTTTGGTGTATCTATAAATTTTAAACATTGCCCATTTTTTGAGCTGTTTGGCCTGCTTAGATCAATAGCACCCCCTTCTTATTTATGGACATCTAGGTTCACCAACATTCACCCAAATTGGTAGGCACATGTGTTTCCTTTAGCCAAATAAATTAACTCCAGCCAATGAGATGTTAGCCATTTGATAGTTATCAAACTTTTAAATACTCCTTCTAGGGGATTCATCAGATTCAAACCAAATTTTGTCAGTATGATGTCAGTCTAGGATTCGAAACTGCAAAGAAATTTTAATCTTAAACGATGTTGCCATAGTGATGCAAGTAATGAACATGTTATGCCACATAAACAGAAAGTGTGAAATAGCAGAATACAATAAAGTTCAGGGTTATTTGTTCAATGTTTTTTTTGGCAGCACCGAAATTTAAACCCAACTTCCAATCACCAGCTCTCACCAGCATCTCTCTCTCTCTCTCTCATAGTTAATAACAAAGAAATGCAGCTTGTCATGTTATCGAAGAAAGTGCAGACTCCACTGTCCTGAAGAGTATTGCTGACTTTAAAAAAGTGCTGACACTGGATACTCCTTCCATGTTAAATACACATCTCCCTATAGATGATGTAGTGTCCATGTATAAGCTCTTATTTTAGAAAAGACAGCATATTAGAAGAAGCGTATTAATATAAACTTGTGATTTGTCTTGAAGTCAGAACTACTTTCAGAGCTGCAGCTATAGAAAATGATTCAACACCTTCTTCATCAGCACTGCAGTATAGCGCAATTTAAAGCACAGTTAGTTGAAAACAAACATATATCACTTTTAATCTTCTGTAAATGCAATTTTAATAGCACTTGGACAAATGCTGTAAAATATTTGTTACTGGTTTGATAGTAGAAAGTTCAGGAATAATAATAAATATAAAAAGCTGTCCTTTTTTAGAGACTCCAACAGATGAATATGATGCTATTTATTGCTTAATGGCTAAAATATTAGATTACATTCATTATATAAAGTTACAGTACAAGAAGTATAAGGAGATTCAGGGATTTACAGTGAACAAGTTAGTGAACCCCCGCACTACAAATTCTGAATGGAGGAAATGAATACAGGCCATGCTACATCTGCAGCACTTCACCCCCAAGCAAAGACATATTTAAAGGTTCAGCCTGGTCACATGACTCATCTAGCCAGCCAATCAGAGTGCAGGGCTCAGATTTCAGTTCAAGAGGAGGCTCTAATCCGTGTAGAGGTTTTTGTAGAAGGAGGCTGATTTGAGGGACTCCCCTCTGTCTCTGACTCAATCCAGACTTTGTTGGACTTCCGCACTAGACTACAAATGGACGACGGATAGACTGAATTCGTGGTTCTTGGCTTTAGGCTTTGTTATGGAATGTTTCTAGGACCTGCGTGAGGAGGAGGGGGTGGATTTAGGGAATTCATCACTTTTTCTTTAAAGCTACCACGAAGAAGAAGTGAGAGAATGGGGGCAGGAGCACTCACCATCTGTGTAAGTATGGAAAAATGGCAGGCTGGGGCTCCTTTTAAGGATGAAAGACAGACCTTTAAAGACCGAGACAGACTTTTAAGACCAAAAACTTTAAGGGCAAAAGTTTAGCAAGACATGAAGGTTTTCTTGAGAGGAAAAAGTTGATAAAGTGCAGAAGAGACAGGCATGTGTCTGTGTGTGCGTGTGTGTGTGTGTGTGTGTGTGTGTGTGTGTGTGTGTGTGTGTGTGTGCGTGTGTGTGTGTGTGTGT